>JAYMTP010000209.1:0-41141 GCA_036897365.1 Geranium brycei | reverse complement strand
TTGGTGGGGACATTACCGGGACTGTAGTAGTTACCGGAATCAGAGATTTGTGGGCAAGGAACGACACGTCGATCTTGTTACGTAATCCGCATATAAGGTTAGTCCTTTCTAACAGTTTTAACTAATTTAGTTGCCACGTAATTGATGAAATGATGAATTTTGGTGTAATTGTTGTGTTTGTGGGATAGATTTGTCATTTAATAGCTTCCATGGACGAAAGAGGAGATAGGAGGGAGAGGAAGAAAATAACACATATTATAAATTTAAAACACATCCAAGGGCATTTAAGTCTTCTTATTCTCAAATTTTAACTGAACTTGACGAAACCTAACGAAAAAACTACAAGTGAGAAAATTGCCAAACAAAGGGGGTTTGTGTGAGAAAAAAATATTCTAGAGTTGTTAAATTAGAACAACCTATTCTTGGTATAGTTCTGTGAAATTCCCCCTTAATTTTTCAAGTGCCTGACGAGCGTAGTGCTTGATGTACATGCGATTGGAGTGTGGGAGAAGGAGATGGCGAGGAACAAGTTAATTCTTAGGTCATGTTACAGAGTTTGATCTATATTTTCTTATAAGCAATTTGAAGCTTTTAATTTTATTGGTTTTGTTTCAAATATGAGTTTTGTTATGTAGATATATTTATTGCACATGTTTATTTTTGTTTTTGTTTGATAATACCCCACTCAAATACTCGACAGGGACAAGACTCTTCGATACCCCGTGCCATAATAAATAATTTTAAAATGAAATCAACAATTTTATTTTTTATTCACCGAACAATAAATCAAGCAAATCAATTTATTGGCCAACATTATCATTTTATAACAAAAATTATATAATGTCCATAATTCTTCAGCAACCATCACAACTCAAACAACCCAAGCATTTTTTCACTGAATATTATAAATTTAATCATTTCTTAGAAAAAAAAAGTATCAGGTGCGGGGTGGAGATGAGTCGCCCCCCATACTCGTCCTTCCCCACAAAAATACATGTTACCCGTCTTGTTTCCCATGAATTTTCAGGAAGCTTCGTTCCAATCAAGGCGGGAACATCATATACCCATTGGGTTCGATTTTTTTTACTATTCCTAATTGCCTCAATCTAGCTTAACACATCCATTGCAAAGAAAACGATTGACCTAAAAGCATGGGAAAGATGCACAATGCTCTTACTTAGTGGTACACCTTATATACATAAAAAAAACTAACAATAATGTTTTGGAATGAGAAATAACTTTAACATCTGTAATCAAATCACAAATACAAACACAAACACATTCATGATCCACATTTATTCATCAAAACAACACTCATTAACCCTAAACTGTTCTAAATTTGGGAGTGAAAGCATCCATGGTAGCTTGACTGTCCCATTGCAACATATCCCACCAATCTCTCTCTCCTTCAATCTTGAGTTGAGAAGGAGACAAAGCTGCAGTGTCAAAGTCCAATGGCAGTTTTCTTAGACTCTCACAACTCCATACGCTCATCAACTTCAGGGAAGGAAAGGGAAGCGCACTTTGCGGGCAGATGCTTCTTAGCTTCGGTAGATACACTAAAGTAAGAGACTCGAGGCGAGAGAATAGCGATACGCCCACACCAGTATTTGTCTCTTTCACATCTTCTCCGATCAACTCTTGGATTGAACTACAATTACTCACTTCAAGAATGCAGAGGTTTGGAACATAAACAAGCGAGCTCACGTTTCTTATCGAGTCGCAGCACATAAACAAAACCTCGTGGAGATTGTTTCCCAGTGACGGCCTCCCTAACTTTATCTCCCACATATGACAGTAATCCGCTTGGAGCCTCTCCAGATGCTTGGTTAACGTCCCCGCGCCCAAATCAAGCACAACGGGTAATGATTCATCATGTTGCGTCAAAGTCAGTCCGCTAGTACAACTTTGTAGCTTTGGAGAGTTTAACAATGTCTGAACCCATGATGCGGACTTCAACACGAGACGAATGTCCATGATTTGCTTCAAACCCTCCAACTCTTGCAACATGTGCATTTCCATCGATACGCACTCGTCTGGTACCGGAATGTAGTCCCTTATTATAACGTGTTGCTCAAAGGCTTGCAACGACCAGAGCCTTGATATGACACCTTTAGGAATTATTATCATCTCGTCGAGTATCAAAAACTTCAATTTCTTCAACCGATCAACCTCCACCGGCAGTCTTTCCACACGCGTCGATATCATGCCAAGATACTCCAAATTAGCCAACCCACCAATCTCTGCTGGCAACACCAACGCACAGTTATTCGACAAGTTCAAAACTTTCAAGACCTTCATCGAGTGAAACACTTCACCGGATAGTTCGTTCAGGTTAGTATCTCGAATAATCAGAGTGATGAGATTGGGACAGGATGATAGAGCTGCGAAAGATTCCACGCTAGTACCAGATCCCCATAGTGATACCTTTTCTGCATTAGTTCTCCATTTTGCCATGGCATTAGGTGCAGCTGTAGTAGAATCATGATCGCCACTCACAACATCAACCAAAAACTTGTTCTTCTTCTCCCCTCGTTCGCATGCAACCCATAAGGCCATATCCCAAATCACATCGTGCATTTTAACAGTTTCTTCCAATTCTTCGTCATTCCACAAGGATACCCTTTCACCAGTCTCCAACAAACCTGAGTGCATCAGACTTTCGATGATTTGTCGTCCTTGAATGGTTGCATCATACATGGTATCGTACTCGTCTATGAGTCCTTCAGCAAGCCAGAGTTTAATGATTTCCTTTTCTGCAATGTTGTAGTCCTCCGGAAATAGGGAACAATATTCGAAACATTTTTTGAGTGTTGGAGTTGCCAAGCTGTCATAGCTGAATACCAATTTAGAAAATACTTGACTTTCCATACCAGGAAAAGTGGATGGGTATTTCTCCAGAGCCCTTTTTGCATCCCTCCATTGTTGAGCATCCGTTTTACCACTCATGGCTCGCCCGATAGTGATTAGGGCAAGAGGAAGACCTTGGCACTCTCTAGCAAATCTTTGACAAGTACTTCTAGCTCTGGATGAGATTTTACCATGTCTTCTCCCAACTTGGAGCAGAACAAACTATAGGCTTGATCTGGCGGCAAGCAACCCACTTCAACGACCTTGCGAGCATCCATGTACCGACAAACTTCTCGAGAGCGAGTAGTAAACACAACTTTGGACGTGTTAGTTCTACCAGGTTGAGGAATTCCTACATCTGAGAGTTGGAGTCCCTCCCATATGTCGTCTAGCATCACCACAAACCTTTTGTTTTTAAGTTTGTTGAATATAAGAACTCTTTCATCCTCAGTTTTGTACTCCCATAAATGATCCGAGATGTTTAGTTTTCTTCTGATGGTGTCCCGGATTCTTCCCAAGTTTGCTGGTTTCGAGACAACAATCCATATGACCACGTCATATCCATGGGTAGCCTTCAAGAACTCATTGTTGAGTTGTTTCAAGAGGGTAGTTTTGCCCGCTCCCCCCATTCCGACCAGCCCGATAATTGTAGAGTCTTTGCTTTGAACGGACTGCCATACCTCTTCAAACTTGGATTCAAATCCCACCACAACATTATCCATAGGCAGCTCATCAACGGGAGGAGGTGGCAACGGATCAGCCACTACATCAAACTTTCCTTCCTCTGTCAGCGTTGCGACTTGAGGAATCATGTTCATGACTTTCTTCCCGTGCTTGTAGCTGGACTTGCAGTTCTTGGGGCAGCAACTTCCTACGCATTTTTTTTCCAAGTTCTTCTCTACCCTTGTGCAGAGTATCATCCACTTCTTTCTCCATGCCCTCAACACTTTCCAACCACCCATTTACTTGGTTTGTTCTCTTCATTTGTTGTTCCTCTGCTTCCCTGACTCTGTTCCTCACATCTTCACTTAGGCTATTCAGTTTAAGCATTGCAGACCTTAGAGACGAGAGGTTGTCTTCAAGGTCTCCAATATATGCAGCATGCTTGGCAGAGCATTCCCACAAGCAAGGCACAATGCTCCATGCTTGGCTCAAACACTCCATGAGCTTCCAACAAGTAACTAACCACAAAAACAAGAAATCAAGGAGTTTATTATCAACTAGATTGAAGTTGAACAAATCTGGATCTTTGAATTTAGAAACAAAAGGCATAACTATAAACTCCATACGAACTAAATCTCTCTTCTAGACAAACAACAAAATCTTTTATGAGTGGTTTAGTAGTGGTGCAGAGTAACTACAAACTATAAACTCCAATCGCTTCAAAATCTCACAATGCAGAGTAAAACAATGAATCAAAGAGTTACCTTAAGTGTATCCAAGATTTATTGTAAACAAGTAGTGGTGCAGCAGCAGCTTTCAGATCGCAATCGTTACTAACCTGAAGATAAATGTCAACAATAGTTCTCAGCAGCAGCTTTCAGTACGTAAGCAAGATAAGCATAATATGCAAACATGTTCAGCAAGGGATCATAGTGAGACATCAACAAAGAGGAAGAAAGGTACCGGAATGCAATATGGTGCCTATGCCACACAAGAAGACTTGGCTAACCTGATGGACAAAAGAACGAAGACAGTTATGAAGCGATTGGAATCTGGGAGACTGGGAGGGTGCATAAATGCTCATAAGCGGAGACAGAAGAAAAAAAGACAAGCTGAAGTGACAAGGTTTGAAATAAAACATCAAGAAAGGCAAGGAAAAACAACAAGAAACGCAAGAAAAACAGCAACAAAGTGAAGGAACAGAATCTGTTCATATGTTTACCCCTTTCCAGGGGAAGCTTCCATGCACAAGAAAGAAGCTGGTAGCTGCATATAGGAGTGCATGAGGAGGTAGGATTCGTCCAATCTGAACTCAACAACTTGAGAAATCATCAGGTAATATGTACACACAATCAGAATATGCAACAAGAGGAGGTAGGATTGGTTCCAACTCGGGCATAATGGAACCTGCAACAAGAGGAAAGATATATGTTGGTAGAGGAAAAAAGAAACTCCAAATTTGGTGAAAGCAGCAATCAACCACCACCAGATATACCATTAACATGTTTTACTCTATCTACTGCAGTAGCTGGAATGCTTTGGACATTAGTTGGGGTGACTTTTGAAAATAGTAAAGATGCTGATTGTGCTGAAACATGTCATGTGATGTGGGACATGGAATTTGCTTTTGATTTTTATTTGTTTGTGAGAAAATCAAACAACATCGCAGCACCTGACCTTTAATTCTGCTCTGCCGGATTTGAGCTCATCCGATATCGCAGCACCACGCGTTCCCTCTCCGCCCGCACTTCCTAACATGTTTCCTGAGTTTTCACGGAGAGCAACACATTAAATGCTAATCACAATCATACATATTGCATTTCATGTTCGGTTGCATTTATCAATCTATTTGACAGCAAAACAACACTATAGAATTGAGAATTACAAACCATAGTATGTGAAATCATTCATACACAAACTTAATCTTCATGCAAAATTTACCAAAACCATAAGCAATTGGACAGTGCTGTAGCCAATGAATATGGTAAACACACAAATTGCACAAATTAACACTACAGTACATGAAGCCAGCCCTAGCCAAAGCCAAATCGAAATCTATTTGAGGAACCAATTCCCAATTTCTGCAGAAATTAGAGTGAAAACAAGCATTGAACTGATATTCACCAAACAAAATCATCCTAAAATAACTCATATCATATATTCAATTGAATTCAGAAAATCGAAATAAATTAGGAGCGTTGGCGAGCAAGATTGAAGATCGAGACGGCTTGACGAAGGCCACAGGGCGGCGCGTGGGAACCACGAGCTCCGAGTTTGGGATCTTCACCGACGAATAGGTGCAGAGAAACGGCGTCGTAAGGTTGATCGATGATCTAACGGTTCAAGGTAATGGATATTATGACGTGGCGGGAGGAATTCAGCCAATTTAAGTCTAAGAGAAAAATTAATTAAGCTAAAAAAGGCATAATTGTCATTAGTTAAAGAAATAATTTTAGCTGGGTACAGAAACCGCATCATCATTCCAGTACACCTGTGTTTTTCTAAATTTCGTAGGTGAGTTAAACCAAACTAATTATCGTCGTTTATATTTATAATTTCTTTTATGGAATGACGATTTTGCCTCTTTATTGAATAAATGACTTACATCAGATCAATTTAATCGCGGAATCGAAATCAAGATTTGAGACCGTTTTTGAAATTGGGTCCTTATGATTTACACTGAATCGTGGCCAAACGAGAATTGATTTGAAAAAACCTTGGTGTGACCAGATCTATTCTGATTTAAAGACATCTTCCTTCCGGCCGTCGACGCTCTCGTCGTCCCAAACTCCTCTGGACACCGGGCAAAGACCTTTGACCCTCCTTGGCAACTGCACATCTACCGCGCGATGATGGTTTACCGATTTGGCCCCTCTCTTTAGAAAATCGGCGTTGCCGTTGGGGTGAGCTCTGTCCCTTCCAAGGAAATCGCAGGTTTCCGTCACGAGAGATGTTTAGAAAATTCAAATATCAATGGATGGTATGTGAGTTTTTTTAAGAAAATTAACTTTGTCACCGATGGAATGGATAAAAAACAAGTTGAGTACACGGAAATGATAAAGTGAAATTTAAATATATCAAAATTAGAATAGTAAAATTTTGGGTGTATTAAAATGTTATTTTTTTATAATTATTTTAGGAGAAATTATTGTGTAAAATTTTCATGAACTTGTCACTTGTTGCATATTAAAAAGTGGGTATATTTTCTTTCAAAAAAAAAGTGGGTATATTAATCATGATAAGCATGTAAAATATCCCTAATCAAATCACAAATACAAACACCCTGGATCAACATTTATTCATCAAAACAACACTCATCAACACCAAATAGTCTATTTGACAACAAAACAACACTATAGAATTGAGAATTACAAACCATAGTATGTGAAATCATTCATTCATACACAAACTTAATCTTCATGCAAAATTTCCAAAAACCATAAGCAACTTTGTATACCATGAAAGCTAGAGTTGGAAGAGCATCGCCACGAGCAATTGGACAGTGCTCATTGCTTGAATCTGGTAAATGCAGAAACTGCACGCCAACCCTAGTCAAAGCCAAATCAAAATCTATTTCAGGAACCAATTCCCAATTTCTGCAGAAATTAACATTGCATTGATATCCACCACACAAAATCATCATAAAACAACTCATATATTCAATAGCCCAGGAAATAAATTGAATCCACAAAACCAGAATAAATTAGGAGCGTTGGCGAGCAAGATTGACGAACGCCACAGCGCGCCGAGCTCCGATCAACGGTGGCGACCAATAGGCGCAGAGAAACGGCGTCGTAAGGTCGATCGATGATCTAAGGATAGAAGAAGCGCATGGACAGTAACACCCGCTCGAGCTCGAGCTCTCCTTCGTAAATATTCGGTTCGGGCTCGTTATAATCGAGTTTGAACCGAATTCGAACTCAATATTGGACTTGTTTCATAAACAAGCCGACCTCGAGCCTGATCTTTTAAAACTCGATAAGCTCGCGAGCATACTCATTTAATATTTAATAAATTACATATTTTATTAATATGTTTTCAAAATTTTAGTGGATATTAAACGAGCCGATCTCGAGCAGACTCGTTTAGTAATTAATTAATTATTATATTTTTAAAATATTAATGAATATTTGTATTAGAAATCAAGCGAATCAAATCGAGTCGAGTCGAGCCGAGCTCGAGCTGGCTCGTTTAGTATTTAAGGAATTATCATATATTTTTATTTAGTTTTAATTGAATATTTGTATTAGAAATTGAGCGAGCCGAGTCGAACTCAAGTTTATCTAAAAAATTTTGAGCCGAACTCGAGCTTAGTTACACAAGATCATTCAAATTCGAGCCGAATACTTTTTCTTCACGAGCCAGTCGAGCTCTGCCAAATGAATGCTCAATTCGGCTACTTTACACCGCTAGCAATGAATGTAGTCCAAGAACCGAACCGGACTGAATCTTTTGGTTTCTCAGTTATTGGAACATACTAGAAATATTTTGAATGCTACTAATTAAAAAAATTGCTCCACTCAAATTTGGCTTCGACTCAAAGTGACTTATATATATTTTGAAGAATATAAGTTATATAGTTATACTCGAGTTCGACTCAAAAAATAAATCAACTCAAATTCAATTTGATTTAACTAGTTTTGAATGTAAATACTAATTAAAGTTTAAAAATTATATATTAAATAAATTTATTGAATTTTAAATATCGGTCTCGAGCTTGACATAAACTCGATTATAATAAATTTAAATGATATTTAAAATAGCCTAAAAATTTAAATGTGACATAATTAGCATATCCTCTTCATCACCTAAAAAATATAGATGGGATAAAATTAAATTAAAGTATGATTAATTAATGCAAGTATTATTGATCCACACACACCCAATTTTGTTTGTTCTGTTTTTTTTTTCTTCAAAGCTGAAAGTGACCTTCCACTACTTTAGCTGTTCTATATAATATTTTTATTGTTTTATTCTTTTCTCTTTCTCTTATTCTAATCGGAATCTTTCATCAGTTTAGTCCAGAGCTTAATCATCGTCTTTGAGCAGATAAGACTGGTGGTTGAGTCATCTCTTCTCCATCATTTTCCCGGAAGATTTCTGGTATGAAACGCTCTTCTTTTCTCTCTGTTTTTGATTTTGATGGGTAATTTTTGTTTTTCTCTTCTGGGTATTCGATTTGTGTGATTTTTTTTGGGTGTCTGGTCATTTCTTAATCCAAATTGGGGATTGGGTTTTGACGGGTTCCTTCTGATTCGAAGATCAAGTGGGGTTTTTTTTTCTGGGTTTGGAATCATTGGTTATTTGGCCTCTGATTTTTGATCCAATTACTGGGTTTGTGTTCATGTTGAGATGGCTTTAGTAAGAGGGGTTTGTTTATTGTTTCTGAATTCAAAGTGTTCATCTTTCCTTTTTGGGGAATTGCCAAGTTTTGATTCACTGTGTTATTCCAATTTTAGTATTGCCTATGTTGTTTATGATTTGCAAGTTTGGGTCTTACAGGCTTTCATGCAAATGATTGTAAAATCAATCTACTTTGAGATTGAATAGAAAAATAGCTTTGTGTCGCACTTGTTAAGTTATGGCTTCATGGTAAAGCATGAAGATGACATTTTGTATATGGAAATGTCATAATTTGTTACCTTTTGTTGATATGGTGATTGTTAAATTATGTATGGTAGACTCAGTGTTTCCATGCAAATGCTTATAAATCAATCTACTATGAGATAGAATAATTAAAAAATATATTTTTGTGTTGCACTGATTATGTTATGACTTCAATATCACAATTTGCAATCATTTGTTGATGTTGTGAATGTTAAATTATGATTTCATCGGATTAGTAAATTAAATGTTTTCATGACTTTTTGAATGTGCTGCCGAAGTTGTGCATTCATGATATGTGTTGTATTCTGGTTGGATGCTGATTATATATTGTGCATTCTTGGCTTCATGATTGATTATCTTGTCCATGTTTTGTATATCTGCTGAATCAATTGTTTTGATTTTGTTCATCTAGGTCATTTTAATTTTTGACCAAATTGTTTGAGAAAATGGGGTCAGAAGGGCCTCCGTCTGTGACAATCCACGTGACGGGCTTTAAGAAATTCCATGGAGTTTCAGAGAATCCCACTGAGACCATTGTTAGTAATTTGAAAGAATTCTTGAAAAAGAAAGGTTTGCCGAAAGGTGTGATCCTAGGAAGTTGCAATGTTCTCGAGACTGCAGGACAGGGTGCGGTTGGCCCCTTATACCAGACGTTGCAGTCAGCTCTAATCACAAATGAATCGGAATCTCCAAATCCCGGAAGGACAGTTTGGGTCAGTTGCACTCTCTTTCATGTCAGGCCTACTGATGGGTTGTTTTTCTTCAAGCTATTTTTTTATATTGTATATCAAAACGTAATGGCTTGTCTAACAGTAGGTTGTTAAGGTCAAAATCTACTGATATAAGCGCACATAGTTTAAAAGTAACGGATATAAAGTATAGTAACTAAGTTGTATCAGTCTCGATATGCCACTTTTCTCAACAATGTGGATGCACTGTTGTTTATTTCAGTTTGGGTTAAATGAACTCCGTAATCAGCATACTGATGAATCTGAAGGCAGTTCTTGCAGACTGAGGCATGTCCATTGTGTGGTTAACACCTTCATCTTCATCTTCATTGTTCTGTTTTCTGATTATGTCAATATGATCGATGATGATTAACTACTAATCATTTGCATAATGTGTTTAAGTGATTATTAGATTATATTCAAAAGTTGAGTATAGAATATAGATGTGTGGCTTAAAGTATGATCTATTAAGTCCAAAGATCATTTTAACTTGCTTGTTTACATCCTTAGTGCAATGAAACATAATCACTTAATCTTTTAACTCTGATGTAAAACTGTTGATTGCTTTTTCTAAATTCTTTTCTTTTTAAAGATACACTTTGGAGTTAATAGCGGTGCAACAAGGTTCGCTATAGAGCATCAGGCTGTCAATGAAGCTACTTTCCGTTGTCCTGATGAGATGGGATGGAAGCCTCAGGTCAGATTCACCGCCCAACTGTTTTGGTGTGTAATTGTACAATTTTCTAAAATGCTTCAAACAGTTTCTCATTTATTTGAAACTACACCTTATTCAATTTTTTGCAGAAAGTCCCCATTATTATTGCAGATGGACCAGTTTGTCGAACACGAAAGGTAAAATGTGTTTTCCATGATCTGTTTATTAGTATTCTCTTGTATTTTGAGATGAGTTCCTGCAATGCATATACTTAGTTGAAAAGAAAACTATACGCAAAACTGATTTACAAGTTTGGCGAGTTTTTGTCAATTTTGAAGAGTCGTTACAATGGAGTTGTCTTGTCATATTCACCAGCAAATCTTAATCCAACGTCTGTTTTTCATGATGTCAAGTTTGCTGTTTTTATGTCTACTACCTTTAATGTAGGATTTCTTTTTGGAATAGATAACGGTTTGCTTAAAAGTAAAGTGGTACATTTGTAAAGAAGACCATCAATGATTTGCCTGGCTGAGGATAATTTGGTAAATAAATTATGAAGCTGAGTTCTTCGGATCCGAATTCAATTCAGCTCCTAATGAACCTTTTGATATTCTGAAATTACATCACCATATTACTGTTATATTGAAAATATCATAGCTGATACAACAAAATAATTACTCATTTGTCCCAAAATGAGTGCCCTGTCTGACCTTTTGTACAAATTAACGATTAGCGGAGTTAATGCTTGACTTTCCCTCGCACCCTCAATGCGTAATGTTGGCTTTGACTGCATGTTTGTGTGTCATGGGAACTTGACTATCCGAGAATTCAACTTTTAGGGCACTGATACGTAGGATAGTTTTATATAGATATGCTATTGAACTCTTGGACATATTTCACTCAAATATTTGCTTATTTATCTTCCCACAGACTTCCCTTCCCGTTGAGGAGATAACCAAGAGCTTGGCTAAGATGGGCTATGAAGTCATGACGTCTGATGACGCTGGCCGGTTTGTATGCAACTATGTCTACTACCACTCCCTCCGCTTCGCAGAGATGAACGGGGTCAAGTCGCTCTTCGTCCACGTGCCTCTGTTCCTAACCATAGACGAGGAAACCCAAATGCAGTTCACCGCGTCCTTGCTGGAGGTACTTGGTTCCTTATGCTAGTAACCTCTTATCTTATCTTCCACCGGCATGTCTTACCCGAAAGGGGCTCATATGATCTCATACATGTTGGCCGTGAATGTTTGGTTTGTCAAATGCTTCAATAAACGCTGGACTGAATGAATGGAAAATGTAGTTTTCGCTCGTAAATCTCGTGCTTTTTCTTCATCGGAATGTCTCATAACCTTTCGGGCTTACGTGTGAATAAATTTTAGTTTGCTTTTTTTTACAGATATGGTTTTAGGGTAATGGTTTGATGGTGTTTGTGACCTCAGTATGGCTTTTCATGTTGAAGTGTATGTTCCTTGAATCCCAAGATCAACTACACATCTTGTGATTGATGTTTTTCAAGTCTTTTATGAGATGATAGTCAAAAACTCAAGATAGGGTACCATAGTTGGACTTGGTCCCCAAGAGGGTTATGGGGTCCCCTACCTCTCCTACCCTTCACACTCATCATAGCACCTTTATATACTTTATTATTCATGCCAATGCTTTGGGCTGCTCAAAATGAACAAGGAAACTGACCGGAACAGGAAATACTAAAACCAGAAAAAATTGGTCCGGTCTTGGTTCTTAAACTTAAGAACCGGAAGAAATTGGTTTGCTTTAATTAATGCAAAATCGTGGTTAACTAAGTAACCCGGAGATGGTTTAATACACTATACATGACTTGATATCAATCATTGATCTCCACAAGTTGACGTCCATGAGGTGTTCACGTATAGCAGCCAACAAAATCGGTTTGGTTTGAGGCCCAAATTTTATTCAAAATAGGTTTGATTTTAATTGGAAAACCGGTCAATAAAACCAGTCAGTTAATTTCTAGATTTATATCAATGTCGGTTCGATTTTGGTTAATGAAATTAGAAATCGAATTGACCGGTCCTGTTTTCAGTTAAAGCCTCTGATTCAAGTTGACCGACTTTGAGCAGCCCTACCAATGCTACTAAGTTAATATATGACAAATATGTTAAACTCTTATGAATTTGAAGTTTGAAAATTCGAAGTTTTGACATGATATCGAATTTTGATTTTTCTTCGTCTTGTTATCTGAAATGCACGGAAGAGAGGTGATTGTGATTTAGTCTGGTGGACACCCCAACCCACCCATTTTCCTTTTCAACCTAACATTTTGGAAAACACACCATGCCATAGGGCCATGGCAATAACATTTTTACAATAAAACCCACATTGTAGGCACATGGTTTCTTTTTCATCAGTTCTTTTTCCTTCTTTCTTTCTAGGCACACTTAATTGCTTTTGCCCCCATTTCCTTGCTCTATGTGTGTAGGGCTGCTTTTGATTCCTTGGGTCACATCCCCTACATTCTTCTTTCTATTTTGGTCCCCTCCATGCTTGCTCCACTTTAATGTCAATTATTAGAGTCCGACCTCAAAAATATGTAGATGTCTAAGATTGTTTTATAATTATTTTGTAATTTCTATCTATTAACTTGAGTTTCTAAATAGATCGTATAGTAATATGATATTATAGTTTAGCCAAACAGGGTTTGTTTCTTGAGCAATGCTTGGATAGAGTTAGTGAATGCAAGTGCTCATAATTTATTATATTAATGAAGGGTTTTTTTTGTCTTCCCATCTAGTTAAAAACACTTGAGCTTGTCGCATGGGGGGTGTCAATGTTTGAGTCTAATCGGCAATATCTTTTCTATCTGTCTACTTAATTTCGTAAATGACAATCTCTTCTTCATAAATGAGGTATTGAGCCCAAATTTTACTATATTCAAAACTGATAAAATAGACGATATTAGAGTCTGTTAACGACGACCAATGTTCTCTTAACGAATCGGTTAAGCACTTTGAGTTTGGGCCCAAGAGACTTGGGTTTGAGCCTTGAGTTAGTCTTGAGCTCATTGATGATACAATAATCTTAAGGACAATGAATTTGGTGTTAGGTCTGGTAATGCCGACCTACGCCCTTTAACATCACATTCACCGATTTCGATTTAAGAACAAAATTTACATTTGATAAAAAAGGGAAAATGACATTTTTGTGCACCTAACTATATAATTTTTTCACTTTCATACTCTAACTATATTTTTTTTTCTTTTTTTCAGTACCATAACTATTATTTTGGGACAATTTATTCCTAAAATACCAAAAATACCTAAACTATTCCTGAAATTGAACCGGTTTAATTACAACGGTCTCTGGTTTAGTTACATACACAAAAAAATGTCACAATATTATTATGGTATAGTTAGGTGCACAAAAATGTCATCATTTTCTTATAAAAACAAGTGAAGCAAATTGAGAGCTCATTCTTATTACATCAGCTCATAAAATGTCTGACAACAAACAAAGCTTCATCAATCTCCTCGTAATTAACTTACATACATACCCAAACCCCTAAACCCTACACAACAATGATCATCAGCATTGACCCACATCACTCTCCGGCACCGACTCCGGCGACCCCTCCAACAAGCAAAAAACCGGAGGAATAGAGAGAGTCATCATGCTCCCATAAGCATTCCAGCAAAAGGGCTCGAGCAGAACCTCCCCTTGCGCCGGGAGCAGCTCCACCTCGGCCAGCGTCAGGTTCGAGCAAGGCACCGAGTCGCTGCACCCGAAGTGCATCGGGGGGCTTCGCGCGTCGTACGTGCCTCTGATGTTGCTGTACATTACGTCGGAGACCCAGACCGCATTGGTCTGGTTGGGGCAGTTCTTGGTCGCGCAGTAGAACTGGTCGATCATGATTGGGTTTCGGACAGCGTCCATGTGGATGTTCTGGAAGACAACCTTTGACACCGAGCCCGAACCTCCCTGCCATGTCTTGATCCGGACGCCGTTGTCCGAATGCTTGATGATTGAGTCCGTGACCGTGATGTTTGAGACGCACGCTCTCGAGTTGCGCATTCCTAGGCTCCCGATGCTGCGTAGAAAGATCGGATTTTGTTATTCGGGTTTTTGTCCTATGAGGATTTTATTATGACCCAGAAGACTAACGATCCTTATATGGGTCACAAATGTCAACAAGTGGACCCAAGAGATCGGATTTTGTTATTCGGGTTTATGTCGTGTGAGGATTTTATTCTGACCCAGAAGAATAACGATTCTCGTATGGGTCACAAATGCCAACAAGTGGAACCTATAAGATCGGGTTTTGTTATTATGGTTTTTGTCGTATGAGAATTTTATTCTGACCTAGAAGACTAACGATTCTGGTAGAGGTCTTAGATATAATTAAGCAAGTGGACCCATGATGGTAGAAAAACTTACACTCATGGGGTCTTTGTTCTTCAGCTCAGAACTTGACAAGTTCTCATATTGTATTGGAGTTTCAATTTTTGTTGTCCTTGTGAAAAATCGAATTTTAAATGGATTTTCAAGTTATTAGAATTTTACACTAACCCAAAAGACTAATGATTCTCGGAGAAGTTTAATATGCTAACAAGTGGACCCATAATGATAAAAAAACTTAAGTTAAAGGGGTTTTTGTTCTTTTGCATAGAACTTAATATATTCTCAAATCATATTGGAGCTTAAACTTAATTGTTATCGTGAGTAATCAAATTTTACTATCCGAGTTTTCAACATATTAAAACTTTATTTTTTAATCTAGAAAGAATCTACCAATCTTTGTAGAAGTTTCAAGTGAAAACCCACAATCATAAGTTTAAGTTGAGAGGATCTTCATTATCTACCGTATATCTCGATAAATTCTAATATTATAATAGATTTACTTTTTATTAGAACTTTACACCCAAAAATAAAATAATCTAAGGATCCTCATAAAAGTTTCACATCCTAACAAGTGGACCCACACGACAAGCATTCTTAAGTCAGTCTGTGATTATATTAAATTTGATATTATATTAGAGCCTACCTTAAATTTATAAGTGAAGAATCGAACCAATATGTTAAATAATCATTTGATTCTCATGAGAACAAATTTGTGAGTACTAACTAACCTTATTCCATGACTTGGTCCACAAGTTATGTTCTTTATGTCCACATTGTGAGTTCCAGCTCCAATCGAGACACAATCATCACCTGCAATCAAGAACTCGTCATCTTTCAGGTCGCGGATTCAAGAACTCGACCACTGATCACTCGAGAGAGAGAAACGGTGAAAAATCACTCACCGTTGGCGATGATCGAGTTGTGGAGGGTCACATTGCTCGTGTTCTCTATGTGAATCCCGTCGGTGTTGGGGCTGAGGGAAGGTGCCTTGATCACCAGCGACTCGATGTGCACATTCTGGCAACCGTCGAATCGGAAATGGAACTGAGGGCTGTTCTTGATCTTTAGCCCTCTCACCGTCAGGTTGGAGCTCATGAAGAACCTCAGAGCCTGCAATGGGAATGCTTATTGGACTCAGCATCAAATTTTCCGGGAAAAGAAAGGAAATTTTTCATAGCAATAGGAATTTGTCATTTTCTCACTTACAACTGGACTGTCACATGGACCTGGCAATGTTGTCCCATTTTTGCCCTGTGGAGTTTTGGCACAGAAATGTTCGTAAAATGTCACATGAAAGCATGGATTTTGCAATAGTAAGGTATGATTCACTTGAGAATTTGAACTCTTAGTCGTAGGCTAAAAAAATGAGATGATATCACGAAAAGTAATCGAAAAATAAATCAGATTGAATAACTAATTGAAAATTATAGAAGGTTAATTAGTGACTAATTGAGAAGTATTCGAATACTGGACTTTAAGAGAGAAAGAGTCCGTCTTGATCAATCAGGCTAGTCCTGGTGGGTTAATGGAGTCTCAAACTTACTTATCAAGTGATCTTATTCCTGTTTTTTTTCGATGTAAGTTTTGGTGACACCCTCACATACACGACGTTGACACAAGGGTGGAGGTTGAAAATGGACTAAAGTGTAATACATGTTAAAGTCGACTCATCTAAAAACTCAAATTATTTGGCGAGACTCAAATTTGTTTTTCAAAAGTCTTTCAAGCCATATTTATTCACATGGAATTCAGTAACACCCCTAAATGCAAATCGACAATAAGGTCGTATAAATAGAAGATGAATCATATTCTGATATCATGTTAGATTCAAATTCATCAATGAAAAAAACTCAAATAACTATGTTGAACTGCGTATGAATCACGTATTTCTGATGTCGGTCAGGTTGATACGTAGAGAGAGACTGTTTCCCGACTTAAAAGGGCAAAATGGGAAGAAGGAGAAAAAAAGTAATGGGTGTGAGTTAAAAGAACCTTGTGGGGCTTGCAAGGAAGATTCCACCATTTTTCTCCTCTGCCATCAATGAGGCCACCACCTTGCATTGCCATTCCATTGATTCTATAGAACACAAGCCATTGCCTCTTGCTGACACCTTTAGGCCAAGATTCAGGTCCATCAGGAGGCATCATAGTCCCATCAATCTTCATACAAAAACCAAACACAACCCTTTAATCAAAATCCAAAATTTCCTAATCCAAACAAAACTAAAGGAGAATTGCAAGAATTGGACATGTAGCATTCTACTTTTCGCAACTTTTATGGCAAAATAAATATAGGCAATTTTTCTTTTTTCTCCCTATTAATGGTGTTAAAACTAAAAGAAAAAAAGTACCTTTAAATTTTAAAAATACAAGCAAAAATAAATCAAATCAAATTTAGTTTGATTTAATTATATTTGATCATTTTGAAGTAAGACACAGAAATTTTATAACCTCCATGTGACCCATTTTCTATCAATTTTAATAGAGATTACCAGATTGCAGAAAAATTGGATAAATCAGTAAGTTGCTACAAACATTTTTTTGCAAAACTAGAACAGTATATACTTAATTTTTGGGAAAATGACAAAATTGTGTATATATTATCACATTTTTGAAGGAATGGTTTTGTAATTTGATAATGGTAAAAAAGTGTGGTTAACTTAGACTTTTTTTGTGAAAAAATGTATACTTGTATTGTACGAAAGAAATAACTAAATTGCCCTTAGAATTAAGAATTATTCCTAATTTCAAGGGAAAATTTGTTATTTTTTTACAAATATACACATTTTGTCGCGACACTGTTTTGCCATTAACAAATACTTATCATTCTCTTGCAAGAATATGATAGTATGCAACATTGGAAGTAAATTTACCTGAAACACCATGTTGCCCTTACAAGGCCCTGTGAAGATTGTGGACTGTACCATGAAGCTGTGTCCTTTAGGAACCAACAGAGTTGCTGATTCGGATTCGGAATCACAAGCACTGTCCCAAGCCATCTTCATGGCCTGAGTGTCGTCTGAATCCCCATCCCCAACAGCACCAAAACTCATGACATTGAAGATTTGTGTCCTCTGAGGTGGTGGTGGCTTGTGACTGTCAAGACTCGGGCTAGGAGCAGCAGCAGCAGCCGGAGAGGCCCGGGGAGCCGGAGAAGGAGGCATCGAGGAAACCCGAGAAACCGAATGCAAGTGACTCAACTTACCAATGTAGTGATCAAGAAACCTCCCATGAGCTGGAGGGACAAGAAACAAAACAAGAACAAGAACAAGAACAAAAGACTTGAAAACAAGTGTCATGTTTTTTTGGGTGCTATGGGCAAATGGGAGTTAAGACACTAAGCTTCTACTTATAGAAAGGATAATGATGTTAATGTCCTGAAATGATGAGATGGGTGTGGTGTCTTTTTCAGTAGGGTATGGACTGTAATGGACAGAGGGCAGCAGCAATTTGGGGAAGTCAATGAATTGGGACAGTTAATTTGGTTGTTTTGTCACACCCACAATGTTGGAAGCTACAATTCCCAAGGGAAGAGAAGATGAGGATTGGGGTTTGTGTAATGTGACCACTAGAGAGCACTAGAGTTGGGGCAAGTTGTGGGAGTTGAGAGAAGAGAGAGCTATTGGGGTGTTGGATGCAAGAAACTAGTTAGTGGTGAGGTGATGGTTTTATAGACTATAGTACTAACAACTTGTGAGTGGGAAGCTATGTGAGTGTTTGGGCAATATTTTTTTTCTTTATTTCTTTATTTGGGTACACGGTAATGTTAAAATTCAATCGAAGTTGATAAGAAGAGATTTAATATTTAATTGATAACTGCATTTGCATTTTTTTATTTATGATGTTAACATTATTTGCGTGCACATCACATCGAGGTGCATGCAGCAAAATAAAGAGATTCATAATATGCGAATGATAACAATACTCCTCGTATGCCGATCAAATTGAGGTATTTGGTGGGGGAATGGAAAAATTCACTTAAATGTGAAACTTTAAACCTAAGAAAAGGACATGTTTTATAAGCAATTTGTAAATATTATTAAAATTAAAAGGAAGTCAATTCTGAAAGATAGGAAGAAAAAAGGGATTTGGCAGCAGCTGGGAGTTCCCAAACATTCTCTTCTTCTTAGAGTTGGAGGAGGCGGATCATATCCTCATCCAAAACTCTTCCCTGGACAACAAAACTTATGTTATTGAGGAAATATCAGGTCTCGACAGCATTTGATTCGTAGTTTAAAATATGACCTTACATTACATATTGAACATGAACAAATAGGTATACTATTGAAACCTGGTCCACCTAAAAGCATAAGCGAATAAGTAAATGTAAAATACATATCAAATATTGACGAAATTCACAACGAAAACATTAACGAATTCACATCAAAGATGTGTATAGAGTTCGGTTCACTAATAAATTCAACTGAATATTTAAAATACTTATTCATAAACAATAAAATTCATGTTCTATTTTTTTGTTGCGGCGCTTCTAATAGATCAAACGTGATGACCTTATGCTTAGTACACGACCCTTGTAGTTATATTATTTATCCAATATAAAAGAAGTTGGTGTGGTTGATGCTTTTGAAGGTCGGTTTTCAACTAGCAATACAATAATGTATCGAAGCCGACCATGTGTTAGTGGCTTTTGTGGTGAGAATCTGGATTTCGCAGGCTAGCACTCGAGTGGAAATCATAAAGTAGAGACTTGTAAAATAAAGGTGTGGACAACAAGTCGAGCTTTTCTGGTTCGGCTAGTTTTGGGACTCTTAAGGTTAGTCATTGGTTATGAATAATTATTACAATAATCTCCTAATAATTACTATATTTTTTAAACATAATTAAATATTTTTTTGATCCAACTCTTGAAATAGGTTCATTTTTACTTTACGAATCATTATTTGAATTATAAACAATAGTTAAGAGATTCATACGTTTTATTAACTAATTTAGTTTGGACAGAACCGGTTTAATCTGGTTCAAAATCAACCTAAATCAATACAAAATCAATTCAAAACCGACTCAAACAGCCAAAATGTCACGGCATCAGGGCGTTGCGCCCGTGTGATTTTCAGCGCCATAGCGGCCTCCATTTACAACGCTGTATATATTATAGATACTTCAACCTACTAATATTAATCTACATCCAAACAAAACACACTTGCAAGAATTGCATATACATAAATACTTTCATTTCATTTCATATATTTTTATTTGACAATTGTTTTTTTAAAATTACAATATCATCCCTAACTACCATATACCCTTTTCGAGATATCATATCTGAGACTCGAACCCTAATTGACCTCATGTAGGACTCGATTAAAACTCAAAATATATATATAATAATTAGTGGATATGATAAAGTATTTACTTCAAAACATGTTTTAGCTCGGGAATATTGTTAGAAAGATACATAGTTAAAGTTCATTTAAAAGCAATACATTATATCATATATTTATTGTTGATGAATATATATTTTTAAATAGATTTTGTTCTTATTATATATGTGCTGTACATGTATTTGGGTCAAGCACACATAATTGTGGGATGGGTAGCCCCTAAATATACTTACCAATATTATTACACTGAGATCCTTCTTTTTGGGGGGGACAAGGGTTGATGCCCACTTAGGTTATCTTTTTTTGTCTGAACTGAAACAGTGTTTGGGCATGCAGTGTGTTTCTGTGAATATTTTATTATTGTTACACAAATGTGTTGTTCAATTCATCTACTTTAATTTGTGGTATATTATTTGACAATTCAAAAGGTGGTGGTGATGGTGGTGCAATGGGAGGTGGGAGGTGGAGAGGAAGAAGAGCCTTGAAGCAATATGGATGTTGATCACCAAGTCTTTCTTTGGATCACCATTATTGCTCCCCATACAAAGTGGGGGTGGTGCCAATATGGCAATGCCTATGCCATGTTTCCATTCTTTTGTTTATTAATTAATTTAAATGATAGTAAACTTGAATTATAAATCAGATTAATAACTTAAAACATTTATGTGATTTAAATCGTGAGTTGGGTTGAAAGGTACGTGGAAACAGTGCACGAGGTGCTGAGATGACCTCTGATTCATGAGCATTAAGTTCGAAACGAATGTCATAGATATTCAGTCCAAATCCAAAGCTTTGATACTATATATATGTTAGAAGCTCAATCCGCCTAAAAACTCAAATTGATAGGTGAAGATTCATATTATTATATAAGTTGGTTAACGGATTCACATCTTTCAGACGTGTTACTCTAACAAATTTGATTCATAAGTCAAGGAATCAAAAATGAGTACCTTGATTTAAGTTGGACTAGATCTAACACTTTTATTGATTTTTCTGCTTAAGCTAGTTTGGAATGATTGATTAGCCTTATAATGTTTGTGTTTATAAAAATAGCTAACTATATATGAATATAACTATATTTAAGTTAATCTTTTATTTTATCCTCAAATTTAGATAAAATATGACATGAAGTGCTTTGGACTTGATGGTTCAATTTGCAACCCCACTTGCATGAAGAATTGTACAATTGTGAATCACCCAACAAAAAGTGAAATGAATTTAAAATTTAGACAATCTCTCAATGTGTTCGTCCAACCAGTTAAACATTTGAATTAAGAGAGTTTAAGTTTTGACTCGTACATATTATATCATATTTATTCTCTATTTTCTTTTATATAGTAAGTGAAAATTAAGTGACAAAAAACAACCGTCAATCAAAAATAAATGGCTCGATCTCAAATTTACACCAAAACTAAGACAATCAGTTCATATATACTAGGAGTGTAAATATTCCAGTTACCTAAATTGTTTAAGTAAGAATCAGATCGACCCAAACTAACCAGTTGTTAATAAGATTAGACCTTAACGTGACAGACCCTTCATTTTGAGCCCGATTTTAAGGGTTCTAGTAGTCACGGGGACCTTACTTTTTGGCCAACTATATATAATTTATATACCTCATTCTAGTTTTTTGATTTTTTGTTAGAATTAAATATTATGAAATAAATGTCATTCGAAATTTCATGCATTGCAAGACTATAGATATATGCATAATTATTACACTTTTTTGTTAATTAGCATGATTCTATAGCTTAAAAAACGTACCTTTTTTTACAAGAAAAAAGAGAATATTTATAAGAAAGAAACAAAGTACAAGAATTTTCTCTGAAAAACAAAAATAAAAAAAGCAAGAAAATGACAAGACGTGGACGAAGATTAGAGGCAGAAGATAGATACGTCATGTGAATGATACTCACGTTACTGTACTAGAGATGGATGACGTAAGCAAGCTGTACAGAAATATATGTCGGTCGTCGTATAGGAACGATCGGCTCTGCACAATATATAACTTTAGGACTGAAAATTTTATTTCAAATATATGTTTGAAAATTTTAAAGAATGTTATGTTTTTCATTTCCCTATTGATTATATTCAATAATAATGTGACTAAAAGGTGTGAGCGAATAATTTGGAGTACAAAATGGCTACATAATTTTCTTTCTTAAGCAATCAATCATAAATATTTTGCTAAAATGAAAATTGAAGATAAATAATGAAGTACACGTAAATAAGGAAAAACATAAAAAAATAGTGATCTAAAATAAGGAAAACCAATCTCTCTGTTAGGGGTGTAAATGAAGTTGAATCGAACTGCAATTTAGCAGAGCTCAGCTTATGAAAAAATATTGCGCTCAAGCTCGGGCTCGAACAAACTTACGCAGGTAAGCTTGAGTTCGGTTCGAAAAAATATAGACAAGCTCGAACTCGGCTAGCTCAAATTGGTTCACTTCATTTTTGGTACAAATATTCATTAAATTTTAAAATTAATATGTATAATGAGCAAGCTCGAGATCGATTCGTCTAATTTCATATAAATATTTATTAAAAAGTAAACAATATATAATTAATTAAATATTAAACGATTCGGCTCGTGAGCCTATCGAGTATTAAAAGATCAAGTTCAAGGTCGGCCCATCTATTAAACGAGCCTAGCTTTAAACTCGAATTCAACTCGAACTCGATTAAAATGAGTCTGCACCGATTATTTAACGAATTAAACTCGAGCGACTTGTTAAAAGTCTGACCCGTTTACAACCTACTTTCAACTATTTAATTAAATTTCTTGAGCTAATCGTCCCTCCTTAATTATAATAAAATCAAGTATCTTTGAGCTCTCACGATATGACATACCACTTGACAAACGTATAATTCCTAATGGACAATATATATACTATTAATTATTTCAACATTACATATCCAAAACAAATAAATTATACTTTATATGTGTAACATGCATTGTGTTCTTGTTATTAAGATGCATAATGATTTTATTTTGATATAGTGGAGATTAATTAGATGGTCCAAGTTGATGCACGTTTTGTGAAGAATGTGTAATGGGATTGGATTGGATTGGTGGAGCAATTGACTTTGTCTCATTGTTATTGTTATGGTATTTAAGATAATGATTGTGATTGTGATAGTGTTTTCATTATCACGCCGATCGAGCTTGTATCTGTTCTTCTATTTTGTTTTGTTTCGTTTGGGTCTACAATAATACACTGTGACGTCATGCAACTGCTACAAGATAATGATCATGATTTTGATTCTAACTATAGAACTTGAAGATCCCACTGATTTAGATTTTTACTCGATTTTTGGGGTTATCGATCTTTAGTTGGGCCTAGATATGGTAATAGGATGATATGTACGACGCTGGTTTTGTTTTTCTATTGTAAACTTGGAAAAAAAATTATCATTTCTTTAAGACAAACTAAATTTTATATAACGCAACCAAAATAGTAATAAAAGTCGGTGGGACAATCTTGCACCTAACTCCCAAACCAAAACAGGCTAAATAGATAAATAATTTTACTCGCACCATGAACTCCAACTCAGCTGGATGGACTTGTTTACAGAACATATCTCCTAACTAACCCTAACAGATCTTCCAGCATCCTCGCATCACTGAACCACGACCACAAAAAACCTCAACCGCAAACTGCGGGACGTATCGTAAAATGGCGGAAACACGTCACAAAGACGAAGACTTATCCTAAACCCTAAAAAAAACAGGTTGATCTGAAAAGATTAAAAACAACTCAAAACTCCCGTATTAGTCACGAGCAGCCCCTACAGCGTCGTCTTCAGGATGGTCATGAGGAGCTCGCACGCCTCGAAAGACTAGAGACCCAGACTAGAAATCAACCTACTAGGATCGATTGTTGTTGAAGCCTCAACCACCATATCTACCTCCTCCATCGAGCTCCGCTTGCGAAGAAATCCCCAACAGAGACAACCCAGATCTGCAAAAATAGATATGGTTCTCGAATAGCCCTTCCCCCTCCTACTTGGTCCGATCCAGCATGGGGTCCTCCAAAAAACACAACAAAAGCTAAAAACACCAAAAAGAAAAGGAAAGAGCAGTTACTGGAGAGCCTGGCCGGCACAACTATTTTAATTTTCTATTTTTATATTTCATAATATTTAGTTTCTAGAATAATTGGCTTGTAGCCCAAGTAATTTACTTTCCAAATTGTTATTTCCTAGTTTTTAATTTCCTAGTATCCTAGTTTCTAGTTTGGTATTTCCTTTTCTAGTCGCTAGTTGTTATATTCTAAATACATGTATATAAATGGGTTTTGGCTCTTGAAAAAATAAGATTGGAGAAAATAAAAATTATAGTTTTGTGTTTGAGACTTTGTCTTATTTTACTTATCAACTTAGGCCGAGGATCCTAGGTGTGGCGTATAAACCTTATCTTAGCCAATACCCGGCTAAGTGGCGGTTAAACTTTATCTTAGTCTATATCCGGTTAAGTGGCAGTTCTATTTCTCGAAACCCTGCCCAATTTTCTACCTCTACCCTATTTTCTCATTCATTCATACACTTTATTCGATCGAAATCTTCAATCCATAGAAACCACCAAAATAAAATAAAATTCATCCAATTCTACTTATTTTCGTAGCCATCCCTGTATCACTTTCCCCCTCCTACCTGATCCGATCCAGCATGGGGTCCTTCAAAAACACAACAAAAACTAAAAACACCAAAGAGAAAAGGAAGGGGCAGTTACCGGGGAGGCTGGCCTGAAAGGACGCATCTCCGTAACCTAGAAAATCTCAAAAGTTGTGAGGCTTTCTTTTTGAAGAGAGGTGAGCCGCTAGGATTTTTGCTGATATTAATATTTTTAAATTTAAATTTTAGAAATATTTTTGCCATTTGAAAAACATGTATGTGTTTTGCAGAAAAAAAAATTGTAAGTTCATAACTAATTTTTGGTGATTAACAAAGTTCATAAGTACACAAATTATAAGGACAGAATAATGCACGACCATCTTTTGCAATTAAACCTTAACACAATGTAATAACGAGTTAAATCACCCGTTCATGATTCTCATTTCTATAAACTTTTGTAGTCTCCGTTTCTTACAAAAATGAAATTATGCATGGATTATTAAGTGACGAAAATCTTATGTAATAAGTTCGAGGTTCTGATTTCAATTCTCGTGTTGGTATTACCGATGAAAAAACAAAAGCTAATAATTAGCCATGGCCATAGAATATAAAGTGTCCCCCAACTGAAAAGTAAGTAACTCGACAAAACAAATCATTCACATGGGAACTATTTGAGAATTGACCAGCATATATAAAGCAATGCACACTTGTTTGTTTTGTACACTCCATTCCTAACACAGAACAGACCAAAAAAACATGACCACGAAGAAAATTTTAGGGCCTCCTAAAATCTAGACATAAGTTTCTACTTGTTAAATAGTGATATATATGAACAATATGCAATGCCAAATGAACCAAAGCATAAATCAAGCTTTTCCCTACAACAACAAAAAATAGAAGAAAAAAAATGATGCATAAATGTAAAATGAACCCAAAATTAGATTTGTTTTTGGGGGAGACCTTATACATAGAAAATGATTATTCTTTTAACATATTCCATAATATATTTAAAATAGAAGTAAAATTATATAAACAAAACCGATAAAAGGCAAAGGTTTTCTTAAGGGAAAGTTGTAAGAAGTAGGTGTGAACTATTTATTTATTTATTTTACAAAGTTATTTTAACTTTTATTATTTTGTAATTTCAGAGTCATTTTCATTATTTTTTGTACAAAATTACACATTTTGCAAAAAATAATAAGTTTACAGTTACATTTTGCAATAAGAAAAGTTTACAGTTACATTTTACAATAATAAAAGTTCACGTTCATTTTTTTACAAAAATGAAATAGTTTGGGATTACCTTTTGCAATTTTCCTTTTATTCGGTGACTTGAAAAGACCAAAAATATAAATATTATAAATAAATAGTGAGATTGAAGTAGAAGAAAACAGAGAGTTGGGCGAAGAGGCCCAAACCTATGGCCCAAACGAGCCTTCAGTTTCGAGATTGACTTAAAAAAACAGTTAAATCAAGTCGTTGAATTGACTCTGTTTATAAGGTTTATTCATAGCCAAAGTGACAATAGTCTCATAAATACGACGCCGTTTGCGTCTATGCTCTGTCGTCCATACTCTGCAACCTCTCTCTCTCTCCCAATCGATCGAAAAACCAAATCTGCAGCTTCTTCGATTTCGATTTCGATTCCTCTGTCAAAAATTCGAATCCATGACGATTCGATCTCCGTAGAGTCGATCCCCAGATACAAAATCTGCGATCAGAACCTCGCAATTGCAGCCTCAATCCTCCGTTTCCGAGCCAGTTTTCGAGATCGAGGCCTCTGCGATCCGATCATCGAGTACGGAGTGTTTCTCTCGATTCCTCTTTTTCTGGGTTTCGTTGATTTTCCCAGATTCATTAGGTTTGATGTGGAAAAAATGTTTATTTGTGCTGATTCGAATGTTTCTGTGTTGTTTGTTTCAGATTCAGGGGCTTTCGTTTTGTGCCAATTTGAGGTTTCGTGTATCGGTTCAGAGGTGGGTTTCGGAGATCTTGTGATTAAAATCGAATTCATTGTTATGTTTATGGGCTTTTTTTGTTTTGGGATTGAAATGTTGGGAGTATTTACTTTTTATTGACAGAGGAAGTGGAATTGTGGACCTTGCTGCTCGTCAGAATTTAACTTTTGAATTTTGTTTGTTTGCTTTTTCCTGATGTGAATGTTGTAATTGTGTGTGGAGAAGAATTTAGAAGAAAATGTTGATGTTTTCATATTCATATGAGGTGTGTTTCTAGTTTGATCAGTGATCACTTTATAATTTTGGGATTAATGACTTGTTTTATAGGTGTTTTTAGATGTTTATGGGTGTTTGAGCTTTAATTTTGTGAGGTAAAAAGGGTACATGTTTCGGGTTTGGTCATGAATCATTGTGATAGTGTGTGTTTTATTGATCCGTGCTAAATCGGAACCTAAATATCAGTAGATTCTTGTTGAAACTGTGTATCTTATTCTTCAGAAGCATTCTTAGATCTTTGTATCGTGTGGCATTTTCCTTGTAGTGGTTAATTACACTAAAGATGTGATGCTTTAAGAGGTGCAGAAGTTTTTAATCACTTGTAGTTTTTGAGTTCAAATCCTTGAAATGCATGGAATGCTATTTTTGTTTTCTTGTTCCCTGTAGTTTCATCTCTTGTTTTGTTTGTTTTTGATATCATAGAACCTTTTTCTTCAGGCCGACCTTTCAACTTTTACTCAGTTTGTATTCGTTGTCATAGTCCAGTGGCTGACTTTTAAGGATTCAATAATTTCATCTGAAAAATGGCTGATCGGAATGGCAATGCCAAGTCTGCAAATGGCAAGCCTTCGGGGAGCACCAGTCCATATACCATCAATGTGGATACTTTCAGCAAGCGGTTAAAAATGTTGTATTCACATTGGAATGAGCACGGTGATGACCTATGGGGTGGTTCAGATGTCCTTGCTATAGCAACGCCCCCACCCTCTGAGGATCTGCGTTACCTCAAGTCCTCGGCACTTAACATTTGGTTGGTTGGCTATGAGTTTCCTGAAACAATCATGGTCTTCACGAAGAAGCAGATTCATTTCCTCTGCAGCCAGAAAAAAGCCTCATTGCTCGATTCTGTGAAAAAACCCGCCAAAGAGATTGCTGGTGTTGAAGTTGTGATGCATGTGAAGGCAAAGAATGATGATGGCACTGGATTGATGGATGATGTGTTTCGTGCCATTCGTGCTCAGTCGAACGGTCATGACGCGCCTTTAGTTGGATACATAGCACGAGAGGCTCCTGAAGGGAAGTTATTGGAGACTTGGGTCGAGAAGCTGAAGAATACTGAGTTTGAGCTCTGTGACGTAACAAATGGTTTCTCTGATTTGTTTTCTATCAAGGATGAAACCGAGCTGACGAATGTGAAGAAGGCCGCATTCTTGACTTCCTCGGTGATGAAGCAATTCGTTGTCCCGAAACTCGAAAAGGTAATCGACGAGGAAAAGAAGATTTCCCACTCTTCGTTGATGGACGAGACAGAAAAGGCGATACTGGAGCCTTCGAGGATAAAGGTGAAGCTGAAAGCGGAAAATGTTGATATCTGTTACCCTCCAATTTTTCAGAGTGGGGGAGAGTTTGATCTGAAACCAAGCGCTTCAAGCAACGAGGAGAATCTTTACTATGACTCGACCAGCGTGATCATATGTGCAGTTGGATCACGCTACAACAGCTACTGCTCAAACGTTGCACGAACGTTTCTTATCGATGCCAATGCTATGCAAAGCAAGGCGTACGAAGTCCTTCTCAAGGCTCAAGAGGCAGCGATCGCTGCTTTGAAATCGGGGAACAAGGTCTGCGCTGCATACCAAGCTGCTCTTGCCATAGTCGAGAAGGAGGCTCCCGAGCTCGCTGCAAATTTCACCAAGACTGCAGGAACTGGAATCGGCCTCGAGTTTCGCGAGTCGGGTTTTAGTCTGAACGCTAAGAATGATCGGATTCTGAAGCCAGGCATGGTTTTCAATGTATCGCTCGGTTTTCAGAACTTGCACACAGAGACCAAAAACCCAAAAACCCAAGCGTTCTCGTTGTTGCTGGCAGATACAGTTATCGTGGGCGAAAATGCCCCAGATGTAGTGACATCGAAAAGCTCCAAAGCTGTGAAGGATGTGGCATACTCGTTCAATGAAGACGAAGAAGAAGAAGAAGAAGAAGAGCGGCCAAAAGTCAAATCCGAGGCAAAAGGAGGCGAGGCCACACTGTCCAAGGCAACGCTGAGGTCAGACAACCAGGAGATGTCAAAGGAGGAGCTGCGAAGGCAGCACCAAGCAGAACTTGCGCGCCAGAAGAATGAAGAAACCGCGAAGCGCCTCGCTGGCGGGGGTCCCTCAGGAGGAGACAATCGCGGCTCTTCAAGGACAATAGGCGATTTGATAGCATACAAGAATGTCAACGACATGCCTCCTCCAAAAGAGCTGATGATTCAGGTAGACCAGAGGAGCGAAGCGATCCTCTTGCCAATCTACGGGAACATGATCCCGTTCCATGTCGCCACTGTGAAGAGTGTTACCAGCCAGCAGGACAGTAACCGGAACTGCTACATCAGGATCATTTTCAATGTACCGGGGACCCCTTTCAGTCCTCATGATTCGAACACCGTCAAGTTCCAAGGCTCGATTTATTTGAAGGAGGTTTCGTTTCGCTCCAAGGATCCGAGGCATATCAGTGAAGTGG
The DNA here is from genome assembly GCA_036897365.1 of Geranium brycei. Classification (NCBI taxonomy): domain Eukaryota; kingdom Viridiplantae; phylum Streptophyta; class Magnoliopsida; order Geraniales; family Geraniaceae; genus Geranium; species Geranium brycei. The sequence continues at coordinate 11,629 of JAYMTP010000209.1, read as the reverse complement.
TGCAGCTGATTAAGACCCTTAGGCGACAGGTTGCCTCCAGGGAGTCGGAGAGAGCTGAGAGGGCTACGCTGGTAACTCAGGAGAAGCTTCAAGTTGCAGGAGCAAAGTTCAAGCCGATAAGATTGAGTGATCTATGGATTCGTCCTCCATTTGGTGGTCGTGGGAGAAAGCTTACTGGTTCGGTTGAAGCTCACACCAATGGTTTTCGATACTCTACCTCAAGGGCCAATGAGCACGTTGATGTCATGTTCTCTAACATCAAGCACGCGTTTTTCCAGCCAGCGGAGAAGGAAATGATCACTCTCCTCCATTTTCACCTGCACAATCATATCATGGTTGGGAACAAGAAAACCAAGGATGTGCAGTTCTATGTTGAGGTGATGGATGTGGTCCAGACGCTTGGAGGCGGGAAGAGATCTGCGTATGACCCAGATGAGATCGAGGAGGAGCAGCGTGAGAGGGACAGGAAGAACAAAATCAATATGGATTTTCAGAACTTTGTGAACCGAGCGAATGATCTATGGGGGCAGCCCCAGTTCAAATCATTTGACCTCGAGTTTGATCAGCCATTGAGGGAGCTCGGCTTCCATGGGGTACCCCACAAAGCCTCTGCTTTCATCGTCCCGACCTCAAGCTGCCTGGTTGAGCTCATAGAGACACCATTCGTGGTGATCACTCTAAGCGAGATCGAAATAGTCAATCTGGAGAGAGTTGGCCTCGGGCAGAAGAATTTTGACATGACTGTCGTGTTCAAGGATTTCAAGCGGGATGTGTTCCGTATTGACTCCATTCCCTCGACATCGCTAGACGGGATCAAGGAGTGGCTTGACACGACAGACCTCAAGTACTACGAGAGCAGGCTGAATCTGAACTGGCGGCCTATCCTGAAAACTATAACTGATGATCCAGAGAAGTTCATAGAAGATGGAGGGTGGGAGTTTCTGAACATGGAAGCCAGCGATTCGGAGACTGACAACTCAGCAGAATCCGACCAAGGATACCAGCCTTCAGACGTTCAGTCCGACTCAGGATCAGAAGATGAGGAAGATGACAGTGAATCATTAGTGGAGTCTGAGGACGACGAGGAGGAAGATTCCGAGGAGAACTCAGAGGAGGAGGAAGGGAAGACATGGGAGGAGTTGGAGAGGGAGGCGAGCTATGCAGACAGGGAGAAGGGAGATTCATCAGACAGCGAGGAGGAGAGGCAAAGAAGGAAGATGAAGGCTTTCGGGAAAGTTCGAGCTCCTGATCATCACAAGAGGCCCCCTCATGGAGGCAGTCTTCCCAAGAGACTGCCTCCTGGTGGGAGTCTCCCCAAGAGACCGCCTCCCGGTGGGAGTCTCCCCAAGAGACCGCCTCCCGGTGGGAGTCTTCCCAAAAGGCCCCAACCCAGCGGAAACTTTGCCAAGAGGCCCCCGCCTGGCGGGAGCCTTCCCAAGAGGCCCCCGGGCGGAAACCTTCCCAAGAGGCCCAAGTTCAGGTGACGGTAAGTGTCCTTTCCTTGTCCTCACTCTTCCTTAGTCGACCATGGAGCATCAACAACAAATTGGTTTAAACCATAGTTGCATAACTTTGCTTTCAAGAGGTCTTTTTAGTACTCTGTTGCATATTACATGTTAGAGAACAGTACAGTTAAACATCCAACTATACACATTTTATCACTTCAACTATACACATTTTCCACTTAGTTACACTTGTTGAATTTTTTGATGGAAAATGTTAATTTTGAGAGTGCAAAGACGAAAATGCCCTTGGGTAAAAATTGAATTTTCAACCTAAAAAATTTAATTTTAAAATATAAAATTAGACTTTTAGATTTGAAAATTAGATTTATAGTCAAAAGACATTTTAGACTCTTAACTTTAAAACATAACATTTTCCATCCAAAAATGTTAATGGTGTCCCAAAAAAAAAGTTGGGTTTATCTTAATGATCCAAATTTTAGTTGGGTATAGCTAAGTGGAAAAAGTGTATAATTCTGTGTATTTATATGCACTTTTACCTTTTTAGTACTCTGCATATTACATGTTATGATCCTTTCTATCGATAAAATGGCTGAGAGTTAGATTTTCTCAACGCTGAATCGATATAATGATATGAAAACGATACTTACGTCTTGTTGCAGGTCCTGAAGTTACTCATCCATCTATGTTGAAGAAGCAAGTTGCAGAACCAGTAAAAAAACTGTGCTGCTGAAGCTTTTTGAGCCATTGATCATTGGTTGTGGCATGCTGTGAGCTCTCCCACAGAAGCAGAAAGAGTTGGGCTCTTTTGGAAATGCATAAAAGCTCTGGAGAATTAAATTGCTTTGGCAATGGCATGAAAGGTTTTGCAAGAGCAGTCAAGTTACAAAGAGGCCTCTTGTCTTGTAATATCATTTTACTCTTTCAATTGGAAAATCAATAGCTTTTTTTTCTCCTCTGTAGAACAATTTTGCAGCAAGAAGCACTACTGGTTTGGGACAATTGTGACCATTTGGAGCTACATTTGATTTGTATAACTAGAAATGATATATTGGAAAAGGATATGGTAAGTTTTCCAATATCAATAGGTGGATTCTTCGGCCAATTTATCTTTCAAAAGCGTATTGGTGCTGGTCTGGTGGAGGGTGTTTTTAAAGGCTAATTGGATTGAAGGATTAATCATGAAGTATAGAGAATTAATCTGACAAGTTAGGAATTTTTAAAACATTGTTCAAAATTAGGATTGAGCTTGGACTGGATAATCAGATCTGCCTCGACTTTTTAAAACTGACTTGGAGTGTTCGGTCTTTATATATAATAATTTGAACTCAAATTGATATATATGAATATATGAGAAAATGATGGTTCTATATCATTCGAGTTTTGGTTCGGTTCTACTAGTTTACCATTTCTCTCTCAAGCCCAAAAATATTGGAGTTCTTATAAACATAGTAGGCCATATACTTACTCATGCCTCAAAATTTCGTTGCCAATATACATGAAAGAGATTTCACGAAGTCCACAGAAAGATTATTGCTGATTGTCCGAAGTGGAAGATAATTCAACATATTTAATTTTATTAAATTAAATAAAAAAGAGAAGTATACTACTTTTTATTATTTAAAACATTTAAAAAGAGTTTGCATCATTCTCCTACTCATAAAACCTTTCATATCCCTGTGAACAAGATTCAGGTTAATGACTTCTCAATTGTGAGGTTGAAACCGCTGAGGTGTCTCGTTGGGAACTAAAACACATTTAAATACAATGCATATTAATAATTAGTGTTGAACATCATATAAAAATGAGACAAACGGTGGAAATACCATCACATGTACACAAATTTGACCGATTCTGAGTCACTCGTGTACTCATAATTTTTTATGTGGACAAATCGAAACTCGAACCAGAGTCCTCCGAGTTGCTATTAATAGATATGTGACTGGTTCGCAAAACCATGAGTTGAGCTCACGATACCCGATATAGTCCGGTCTGGTCCGGTCCGGTCTAACGTCATCAGCAGAACCCGTCGGGATGATATCGGTATTACGGATGATATAGAGGGTAAAATAGTCATTTCGCTATGTGGGTCCCACAGCCACACTCCAACGCACGCCCTTCACACATGCCACCAACCCAACCAAACCAAACCGGACCGGTCATCGTCATCATCATCAACCTCTTTTGCCTTGATGGGTTAGGTCCGTGGTTGGTGATATACAGAGAGACCCAAATCGTCTCTTCAAAGCAAACCATTTCTCCGAGTTGGTGCATCAAAAAAATTTCCTTTTATTGCTTAGTCTATCTCTGTGAACCCAATTGGCTTGAACAGGCAATGGCTCGGAAGAAGATCAGAGAGTACGACTCCAAGCGCCTCCTCAAGGAGCACCTCAAGCGCCTCACCGGGATCGACCTCCAGATCTGTTCTGCTCAGGTCCATCTCTCTCTATATATACACATCATTGCATGTGTTTGTTACTTGTAACGGATATGGGTAGTTGACTTTAGATTGGACTGTGTTTACTCTGAGTGGAAATTGGGAAATGCTGAATTTTTATGTTATGGGTTTGTGGTTTTGTTGCAATTGATTGGTTAAAGATGAAATTAAATTTAGATCTTGGAAGTTTAAACTGAATTGGGTTGATCTTGGTTCATGCCCTTTAGTTTGAATTTTGGATCATTGTTGTTTTGGGTCTCAGAATTTTGTTGCTTGATTGGTTGAAGATGAGGTTGAGTTTGGATCAGGGAAGTTTGTTTTGAATTGGGTTGGTCTTGGTTTGGCTCATGCCCTTCAGTTTGAATTTTGCTTTTGTCGAGATTGGTTTGATTCTGAGCTTCCTGGATTGTTTAATAGTGTACCACTTCGTAGATTTCTGTTTTGAATTTGGATCAAGATGTTAGCTTTTCAATACCCACTTGTTATTGTTAGTGAGAAGAGCCTCACTCATATTTTGCCTATATATTAGCAAACTTGGTTTGATCACGGGGTGGCCTAGTATTGTTGGTTGCAAAAACTCCATTAGAGGAGAGAAACATAGAAATGGTTGTGCTTATGATCATTTCCTGAACTGAGTTAAATTTAGTGCTGAAATCATAATATTGATGCTTTCACCTTTTACTACATGAATGTTCACCGAGAACTTGACTTTGGTTATGCTCCTAATATTAGGAGAAAATATTTGAAATGAATCAAATTATTCCGTTTCTCAGGTGACGGATTCTACCGACTTCACTGAGCTAACAAACAAAGAGCCATGGCTTTCATCCACCAAATTAGTTGTGAAGCCTGATATGTTGTTTGGAAAGCGTGGGAAGAGTGGTTTGGTAGGACTGAATATGGATCTAGCTCAAGTTGCCGAGTTTGTGAAAGCACGTCTTGGTGTCGAGGTATTACCAGATTAAGGCATTGGAAATTTTTTGTTGCCTTGTATCTGATGATTACATTTTAGTGACATGAAAAATGAATCTTCTTCAGGTCGAGATGGGTGGTTGCAAGGCACCAATAACGACATTCATTGTGGAGCCATTTGTCCCCCATGACCAAGAATTTTACCTGTCAATAGTATCTGACAGGCTTGGCTGCACCATTAGCTTTTCGGAATGTGGGGGTATTGAAATTGAAGAGAACTGGGATAAGGTATGGTTATTAATCAGTTATATGGTATTGTTTTTCTTGGTTGGTATTTTGGACACCATTGTTCAGTTCAACTACGGTGATGTCCCTACAATTGGTATTATAATTGTGCATATGGAGGCATTCATTTACTGTCTTTTTTTATCTTTATCTTTTCATAGGTCAAGACTATATTCCTTTCAACTGAGAAGCCAATGACATTGGAAGCATGCGCTCCATTGATAGCCACACTTCCGTTGGAGGTAGTCCCCAAGTACTTTCCTATGTTTTCTGATATACATATACTTCTATATTAGCTCGGACGCCTAGATGATGGACTCTACGTTTTTTATGGATTTCCATTGCTGTCACCGTCTATGCTAATTGCTAATATCGACTACAGATGCTAGTTTCTTTTCATATATGAACTTGTTATTCTGCATGTTATTATTGCTACAGTTCTCTTGAATGATGTGCTAATTGTACTTTTGCTTACCCAGATTCGAGGAAAAATTTCTGACTTCATCATGGGTGTTTTCGGTGTGTTTCAAGGTATTATGATTAAGCTTCAAAATTTTCTTGCTTAAATTGCATGTGTTGTCAATAATATCTGCAATTTATATACTCGATTTTAAGTGGTGTGCTTTTATAAATTTGTTATGCTATGCTAATTCGCGAAATGAGTTGGAATTACTTTACCAGACCTCTACAAGAGGATGAAGTTCCATTTTCTGTCGTTTCCTTTTCATTATTTGTTTTGCTAAATATTTGGTTTACCTTTAAGGCTTTGTTTTGCTTGCATATTTTTGTCTTGACTGTTGTATTGTTTAATTTATAGATCTTGACTTCAGTTTTTTGGAGATGAATCCGTTCACGCTAGTGAACGGTGAGCCATTTCCACTGGATATGAGAGGAGAATTGGATGACACTGCCGCCTTTAAAAACTTCAAAAAGTAACCATCAGACATGCTCACTTTATACTATAGTTCTTTAGTTCAATTTTTTAAAACACGTTGTAGAATGTATTATCTCATCGATACATGTTGCTACTCTCTTAGGTGGGGTAACATAGAGTTTCCACTGCCTTTCGGAAGAGTTTTGAGCTCCACTGAGAGCTTCATTCATTCTTTGGATGAAAAGGTATTTGTGATTGCATTCTGGCTTGTGAAACCGTAAGGAGCAGACACATTTATCGTTTTCTTATTTTTATGGTACAGACAAGTGCATCCTTGAAGTTCACTGTTTTGAACCCGAAAGGGCGCATCTGGACTATGGTGGCTGGAGGTGGTGCAAGTGTCATATACGCCGACACTGTAAGTGCAAGAACGTTCCCATGTCCTATTGATTATCTGCCACTGAATCACTTTGAACTGTTAATTTTGGAAAGTCTCGTGCTCGTATGGTTTATTTAACTTTTTGTTTTTATAGGTTGGGGATTTGGGTTATGCATCAGAGCTCGGTAACTATGCAGAGTATAGCGGAGCTCCTAATGAAGAGGAGGTTCTGCAGTATGCAAGAGTTGTCATCGATGTAAGTAATGATTTATTCCAGTGGTAATTGCAAAATTTGACGGTGTACAATCCCACTTTTGCAAGTAGTTGTCGTATACTTCGTTAATTGCAAAACCTTGCTGGTGAACTCATCTTCTTTTTTTCTGCCTTTGTAAATGAATTGAAAAGACAAAAATACCCTTTATTTTTTAAAATAAAATCACTATAAAAATAAAATTAATTATATTTTATTATCAAAGAATTATGCTGTCTTTTAATTACTTTTTATTATAGGTGTAATTATGTCATTTTAAAAATGGAGGCCACGTGACCCTTTTTCTGCCTATTTTGATAAGCAATGCAAAGTTTTGCAAAAGTGGGATACTATACTGCCAATATTTGCAGTTAGCCCTTTATTTATCGTGTTTCGGAACCTATTGAATTTGTAAAGTCGGATGATGCAATTTTTTCCGTAAAAATAATGTCCCCACTTGGTATTGCAGTGTGCTACTTCAGACCCTGATGGCCAGAAGAGAGCCCTAATTATTGGCGGGGGCATAGCCAACTTCACAGATGTGGCCGCTACATTCAACGGGATTATTCGAGCCCTGAGGGAGAAGGTGTGTTTTCGAACCACAATTATACAAACATCAGTTTCCTTTCTAGTCTGTGTGTCCCTACATACATATGCACTTTTTTGTTATGACAGGAAGCGAAGCTAAAAGCAGCAAGAATGCACATCTATGTCCGAAGGGGCGGTCCTAACTATCAGACTGGTTTGGCAAAGATGCGCGCATTGGGAGAGGAACTAGGAGTACCACTTGAGGTATGCAGAAGCGTTTACTCTATTTTTATACTCCATCGGTCACTAAATGACTGTTCACTTTCCATTTTTTGCGAAAATTAAGGATGAATTAGGTATTATGAGACTTTCCCGTATGCTTTTGTTGTAACAAATTCAAGGATGGGGAAAATAGCAAAAATGTGCCGTACAGTATCACACTTTTGCAAGGGATGGTGTACTTTGATAATGTGAACTTTGGTTTCTTAATGTGTGTGTTTGTACAAAAATGACAAAATTGCCCTTAAAATTAAGAATCACTTTTTTTAAAAAAAAGTTGTTCTAAAAATATTTTTTAACTAAAATTTGTACAATCAAATTTTGTAATTTAATTTTTAATTTTGTCATTTTTGTACAAATATACACATTTTGCACAAAAAATTAAAGTTTGCAACATTTTTTGCCATTAACAACTAAGTTCACAACATCCTCTTGCAAAAGTGTGATAGTATATGGCACCATTTTGCCATTAACTTACTGTTTACAGATATCACTGGTAATTCATGCATAACGAACTTCTACGAAAAATGGAAGTGGACAACGTTTTTATGAGTCATGATATGAATGTTATTGTAAACTCTGGTTCTGAGAGTACTATTTATTCGATGCAACCATCCAAAATTTATAGCACAAAATAGTGAGGAGATTGCAATTTATTAAAATTTTCTAAACTTCATATTGTAATTGTATATGTGAAAAATGGAGTTTGTGGCATATGCTGAAATATTAGTATGCTAGAGAACTTCTTTCGTTTGACTGCGAACGAGGTTTTGGGGAAGTGGGAACGAGACATGATTGTGTTTGTGGCATTTTGCTGCAGGTTTACGGGCCGGAGGCCACGATGACAGGCATCTGCAAGCAAGCGATCGATTGCGTCATGTCTGAAGCGTAATGTCTCGGCAGCTCTCGCCTACGAAATTAATTCGTGTTACTTTCATTTCTCAGTTTGGTTACAGGATGTTTTATACAACATTTCTCTCTCTCTCAATTCAAACATCAGTATCAACCTTTTAAATCAGTCCGCATAAAATCAGTGTTCTAAAAATCGTTTGGGCCAGTTTTTAGTATATCAATCCTATTATATTTAAGTCGGTGTAATGGATCTAAGCAGATTTATGCAAAAAAAATTTTAAGTATCTAAAAAAAGAATTGGTAGTAATCAATATTTTTTATTATTAAAGATATCAACGTCACAAATATTGAAATATTAAGAGAAGTTGGTCCCGGCGGGGCTCGAACCCGCGACCTTCGGCTCATAAGACCAACGCTCTAACCAAACTGAGCTACGGGACCTTCCGTTCAATTCCTGAACTATCATATATATATTCATTCAATCACTCAATGATTGACTTTTTGCCTACTCCAGCCAAAATGCATTTCGTTCTACATATTTATAAATTAATATGTGGAATAAAAACTAGATGAAATAAAGGTTCCAGTCATAATATCCATCCTGATTAATTAAGATATAGTATTTATAGAGATGAATGTACGAAAGAAAAATGATTGGAGTAGCAAAAATAAGAAAAGCAATAGACAAGATGAATAGAAGAGCGTGAGTGGCAGGATTCAAACCTGCGCAGAGCCCACATGATTTCTAGTCATGCCCGATAACCACTCTGGCACGCTCACTAATTGGTCCACACAAGCATGGAAAAATTACGTATATTCTTATTTATTACTGTAATATCAAAAACGAGTATGAAATACTATCTTAATTGCAGCTACGTCTGTAAACAAGTCGAGTTTTTAATAATGCATTTGAACTTGTCATAATCGCGATCGAATTGAATTTAAGTTCAAAAACGAGTCAAATTTGTATCCAATCAGCTGTTTATACTTGATTCTTTGAGATTTTGTATTTTGTAAAATAGGAATATTTGATCGATTGGAAGGAAGGGGGCTCTTCCAGGTGTTGGCGGAGGTTTCTGCAGGAAGAGACTTCTGCGGGTGTTGGCAGAGGTTGGCGGAGGGGACTAGCGGGGTTGAGGGGATGTGTGGAGGAGGGAGGCAGTAGAGGGGGCGGAGGATCTAGGGAGGCCGGTAGGGGTACAGGGGAGTTGGCCCGGTGGTTGTTTAAGCATCACCAGCACCAGGATGGAGGAGATGTGTTTTGTCCTCGACAATAGGAAGGAGATCACCGGTCACGGTGGCTTGGTGAAGGGCAAAATATTAGCGAGCCTTGTTCTTGGGAGGATGAAGGCTTGGTACTGGGAGGGATCAGCATCTTCTGACGTCGCTTGGCAAACTCGTCTAAGCACATTGAACTAGGGGGGTCTCGGTTTTCTTAAGCTACAGTATGTTTTCGCGATGCTCCTTTGGGCCAATTGGAAGACTAAATGGATTAGGGCTTTCGATCCATGAAGAGGATTGAGGGGGATTGACTTGGTGTGCATAATTATTTGGGGTGTTGTGCTAGATGTTTGTTGTAAGATTGTCACGGGATTCTCTACCAGCCAAATGAGGTGGGGGCCGTGGGGCTTTACAAAAGCAACTTGGTGTTGCGCGTGGAATAGCTCTCGGCGTGGTTCTTGTATGGGGTTTGCGGGGAGTCTCAACTCGTTTGAGGTAGAAGCTGCGAGCTCTCAAGATGTCGTTCAATGGGCAATCAATTTGATTTTGGATAATGTCTTTTTTGAGACAGATAATCAATGTGTTGTGCTAGTGATTCAATCATTTTGGTTCTCGAGAGGAAGTACTCTTGTCGTTTGGGCTATTTTGTTTTACTTATTTAAAGGTACTTTGGTCAGTTGCGTTTATAAGGTTAATATTTTAGCTCTCTTTTCGATTAGCCGTAAGTCATATATGAGTTTATTTAACATGTTTTAACTAACAGTAGCTGAGATCACTGTGCATGGTTTGTCCCACTATTTATTAATTCGGATGTCCGGCGTGAAGTCGAGATAGTTGCTTAATTAATAATATTTCGTGTTTTATATATATATTGGATAAGAAAATTATGATATTTAAATTTAAATGTAATAAAAGAGACTGAGGGCATGAGGCTCAATTACCTCTCTGTATTTTCAAAATAAATAAACCATTGACTGTAAATTATATTATCCTATAAATAGAAACCTATCAAAACAGCTAGCACTACTATCATAGTAGGCATTGAATTAATTGCTATTGAAATACAGGAACAAGAAAATGGAAATAAATGATTTAAGGCAAGAAAGTGCCAATGAGTCATGGACAGCTTTCAGAAAACACATTCATTGTCTTTAATGTCCCTCACAGTCCTTGTTTTCTGGTTGGTAAGGTGTAGTAAACTCTTGGTCTCAATGGTCATTACTCCTTGTACTTCAATTGTTTCTTTGGTGGCCCCCCACCCACATGACACTTCACATTTTCTATTTGAGAGGGTTATTTTTGTCATTTCAGAAAATATAAGATACATATTATGTCCGGATAATACTAATTACAACTCTAATTATCATCTCGCTTGTGGTCTGGTAGTCTACGAATTTGTTCCCTGACTTGTGACTAGGGTTCGATGTTCTGAGTGGTATGTGCAGAATGAGTTTGTTAGATAGAGATAGGATTGTAATCGTAAATTTCAAAAAAAGAAAAATACAACTCTAATTGGTAGAGCATGATCTAACTGTCTTAAAACTCGTACCCCTAAGTTTTAAAACCCTAAATGAGTTTAATTATATCTATAATCACATATCAGTTTGATAGTTGTTTGCAGTCACATCAGTTTTATATCACTTATAAATTGTTGTTGTTGTCATTGATGAAGAGATTCACAATCTTTTTATTCTATACATATATATATATTTTGGGGCTGGGCGAGTGATGAAAGACAAACTTCTAGTGTAGTGTATTTTTCTTATGTAATAATATCACATTGAACACTATGTATTGTTTGAACTCTACAGGCCTAGATGGGCTTAACTGTGTCTATAACCATCATATCGACTTAGTAGTTGTGTGCGATATCATGCCAACTTCATACATATCATCAATACAAGTAATCGTTTTTTAATCTATTTTCTCTTAATACTCTGACTTGTTGAGAGTTGAACAAGTAGTAAAAGCTAAACATTCAGTATAATGTACCTCAGAGGTTCAGACACTTATTAATATCTCGTAAAACAATATCCTATATAAACATATATTGTATACGACCGATCGATCTTCCCTCCCGTGCTATAACACAACTAACCCTAATTTAAGTGGTTGAGTGGTATTATTTATTGTGTTCTCTATGCTCCAC
>JAYMTP010000208.1:0-41148 GCA_036897365.1 Geranium brycei | reverse complement strand
ATCAAATTATACTTAACTTATTACTACAACACATTAGTAATAAAATGCCGATTTATTTATTCCACGAAATGATAAACGTTTACATCAATTGGATTTGTATAAGTTGGACTAGGGCACAAATCCTACAGGTTTTACGTGCAGATATTATGGATTATTTCCATAACTCAACAATAGGAGGCCACTCGGGGGTCACCACTACTCTCCACATAATTGCCTTGTCTTTTTATTGGAAAGGGTTGAAAAATGACCTAAAGGTCTTTATCAAAGGTTGCATGGTGTGTCAGACTCACAAGGTGGACAACTCGGCCTACCCGGGACTGCTACAGCCCCTGCCTATTCCTACTCAAGTATGGGCAAATATATCTATGGATTTTATCGAAGGGTTACCTAAATGTCAAGGTTATGAGGTGTTTTTTGTGGTCGTTGACAGACTGAGCAAGGCGGCTCATTTCATTCCTCTTAAACATCCATTCACTTCCATTTCGATGGCTCAGCCTTTACTCGATAATGTGTACAAACTACATGGCATGCCCTATAGTATTGCCAGTGATCGTGACAAGGTTTTTATTAGTGCATTCTGGAAGGAGTTGTGCCGTTTACAGCAAATCTCCGACAAAATGTCTACGTCCTACCATCCCCAATTAGACGGTCAAACCGAAGTGGTCAACCGGGGTCTCAAGACATATCTTCGTTGTATGACCAACGAAAACCCTAAATTCTGGGCTAAGTGGGTTCCTCTAGCAGGATGGTGGTACAATTCGATATACCACTCCAACATCAACACTACACCCTATCAGGCTCTCTATGGCCACGACCCTCTAGTCCACATTCCCTATCTCCATGGGTCTACTATGGATCGTATCCTATCAGCAAGAGAGGAAGCGATCAAAACCCTAAAGTTTCATCTAGCCAGGGCACAGAATCGCATGAAGGTTCAAGCAGATAAACACAAGTCAGAAAGGAATTTTAAGATTGGAGATTTGGTTTTTGTGAAATTGCATCCCTATCGCCAATCTTCTCTGGTTAAAAGGGCGAATCAGAAGTTAGCCCCAAAATACTTTAGACCTTTCAAGATTATCAACAAAGTAGGGTCAGTGGCTTATACCTTACTCTTACCAGAGTCTTTTCGGATCCATCCTACTTTCCATGTCTCCCATCTCAAACGCTCGGTTGAAAACATCCCCGTTCAAGCCCATCTTCCCGAAGTCGACTCGGAAGGCATGGCCACCAAATTTCCGGTTCAGTTTCTCGATCATCGTTTGGCTAAGCGTGGGTTTTCGTCGCCTGCGGAGATCTTGGTCCAGTGGCCGGCTTCGTTCCCGGAAGATGCGACTTGAGAATCACTGTCAGACATGCGTACTGGTTTCCCAGGTTTTGATCTGTCTTCGCCCTAGCTTCGTGAGGACACGAAGCTTCTGAGGGAGGATATGGTGATACATGTCGTTTAGGCCGAGTCTTTTAGTTCAATAAATTGTATTTTTGTTTGGGCCAGAGGCCTGTTTAGCTTTTGTGCTAGCTGGCAGAGAGGGTGTGTCCTCTCCTGCCTTATCTTCCTATAATTCTCTAGAATATACAATTTTGGAGCATCTCTGAAATTCATATCAAACCTCTCTATATCTCTATCAATTCTCTCTTCTACCTATTCAATCTCTCTCTCAACCCTAATATTTCTCTCTGCCTTAGGGTCATTACACATAGCAACACTATCATAAAACTCTTATTGAATCTAAGATTTTTATTATCATGTCACATACTTGATGACATTAGAAAGAGTTAATTATTCAAGTCATAATTGTAATAATAATGAAAGTGTCATTTTGTTAACAAATGATAATATCAATGATTCACGCCAACAAGTACATCTTAACTCAACTTGATTGTTGTTCCGAGCATCATCTGAATGTTGAAGATGTTTAATCATCAACTTAGTCCATAAAATGTAATTGCTTCGATTATTTTTGTAATTGCATCAATTTTTTAGATGTTTATTTGTAAATGCTTATTGAGGGATAAACTCCAGTACAAACCTCCTTTTGTGTACAAATACAAGAATCATATTAACCATTGGACGATTTTCAATCAACTATCTACATTAATGGGCTCATATATTACTAATAAAGGGTATATTAGTAAAATTGAAACCTACATTTCAAATTTATATTATGGTTTTCTAATCCTAATATCCACCATTTTGCAATTCTCACATTTGATTGTCGTCTTCTTCACAGACCGATTCACATCCGTCATCCACCATCCACGCCGTCATCCACCATCCATCACCATTCGCGCTGCCGACCCCGATTCCTTGCACTGCATCATCCTCATCGTCTCCAGATCTAGAATTAATATTTTACCATATATGAAAACCACAACAAGGTTTGGTCTCATGTCCGTGGTGATCTCAATCTCATCGACATTGGTCGCTTAAACGATGGTCTCGTGGTAGCCTCAAGAAGTGATTGGGGACGGAGTCTAAGAGACAAGATCTAGATTTTGTCGATTTGTTCTCAATTTTTGCATATTGTTTGGGAATAGAGTTGATGATTGAATCTCTCTTACTGGTGATTTGCTTTTGTTGGTGTTTGATTATTAACATGTGTTTGAAGAGATGATTGGGCTTCTCTTACTAGTTTGTTGATTTTCTTAAGTTTATGTTGCGATATTTAGATACTGACTTTCAGTTAATGAAATGATTGAACTTGTTTGTAGCGTTCAATTATCTTCACCAATGACTTTATCAATGAAATATAAATATCAATGAAACATATAAAATATTCATGAAACAAAGATGAAACTATCGAAACACTAGAAACTGTCCATGAAACAATAATGCATGTCAATGAAACCATAAGACTTACGGTGACATCATTAAACATACCAAATTAAACCATAAAATCATGAAAATTAACGAATTGAATCATGAAACTTGATGAATTAAAACATGAAACTACTATAATGAATTGATGAAACATATTTCATGAACATTTATTTGAAAGTAAAACAATAAAACCGATTTCACACTAATTTGTAAGTGATTCCATTTTTAAAAATATTGAAATAATAAAATTAATCAATAGAAGTTTTAATAGGATCAAATCAAATCACACTACTGTTTCTTCTTCTTCTTCCTTTCTTACTTACTATTTACACTCGCCGGAGTCCAATGTTCGGTCTCCAAATTTTTAGTCGGAGGTTCCGCTTCACCCGCCGTCAGTCCCTCTCTCCTCATGCCTCCCCAATCCATCTTCTGGTGACCACCCTACCGATTCACTACTTGTCTTCCCTATTGCTCTCTCTCCAGGAACCTACTGATCGTAACCATCAGCTCCAACAATTTCACTAGGTGTAGGTTGTTCCAAACTGATAGTTAGTGTACTAAAAAAGAAAAAAAAGTTAATGTATCAAAATGTAAAAGATGTATAGCTAATTGTAGTAAACTGTTATTTTTTTATATTTTATTCTTTATTTGAATTTTGGTGGAGTTGGGACACGAATTGACTGTCTCTTAGGTTATTAGAGTCTATAAGGCTAAATGAGTTACAGTTTTGACCATCATATCGGAACAAAAACATTATAGGTTTCAAAATCTATAAACAATTATTGTAATTTTACCCGCTTGGCTGCTTTTGACATAATCAAAATTTATGATTAGTAATGTTTTTTTTCAAAAATATAAAATATTTTAATGTAGCATTTTTATGAATTTTTTAAATGACTAATAATATAAGTATTCAAGCAAGATAAATGTGAGGCCAAACAAAATTCAATCAAAATTATTTGCAGTTTATTTTTTGAAAATTATGTCATTTTTATCTACTCATAAAATCTTGAACGAAATTCGAACCCGCCCTCCACAATTTATACTAAAAATGTATAACATGGATTCTGCCCATTAAACAATGTCTTTACCTTCATTCGGAACATATCTTTTTTTTTAAAAAAAAAAGTTATTTCATATTTACACCCAACATTAATCATGATATAAGTAATTGTAGAAAAATTTCAAAAAAATATATTTAAAATTTGTTGGTGTTTGTGCTTCACTTCCTCTCTCATAATTTAATGCATGTTACTGAATTTCTCTGAAAATCATAATAATAAATTTAAAAGAAGGAAGGGAACAAATAACGAACTTTTTCCAGTGGATCAACACATGCGATGATGCGAGGGCCACACCTAACGGCCTAAAGGCCTTAAACCCATATTATATTCTAAATAATTTGTATTATTTCACCCATGTTGTCGGTCCACGATTTTAATAATAGAAAAATTAAAAACTAGTCGTTGTATTTTTATTTATTGCCTTTTAATGTATCCTCGTGTCGAAATCGTTCTCTTATACTATAAACATTAAAAAAATATATGCTAGCTATGCGTGGATTAATTTACTCTATTATTTTTTCTTGGTAAAAGTAATACAACTCATTTTGTTTTTTACTTTTTGTTGGTAAAGAATAGGAACAACGAGCTAATACGTCAAATTCTAATGATTTGCAATTATAAGTTAAATTAACCGAAAACAAAGCACGCCGATGGCTAATTATATATAGTTTCAAGTTTTAAAATACAACGGTGGTATCGAATTTTTCTTTTACCATTTTAGTACAAAGTATTCTTGTGCGTAAACCATATGAGTTTTTGTATTAAAAAATGTTGTGCGTAACCAGTAGAAAGATTTGTCTTGTTTTCACTCGATTATGATATTATATTTTACTCTTTATAAGAAATTGTAACGTTTGTACCAAATTCAGAATTCATATATTTTACCGCGTGAAATAATATTTTTACTCATATTCAATACCATAAACCTTTGTTAGAATAAAATTACTACTAAAAATTGGGTTTTCCCGACCAATAAAAATGGTTGAGAAAAACAAAAAAATCGGTCGGGAAAGGTTGGTCGGCAGAAATTAGTAGGTAAAGACTTTTCCTGACCAACAATAAATCAATGTTAGTCGGGAATAAGTATATCTTTACCGACCAACAATATTGGTCGGTAATGAAACCACTGCCGACCAACATTCGACTGGTCAAGAGATATATGTTTTTTCCGACCGACAGAATGGGCGGTAAATCTATGCTTTTTTTCAACCAACGTAGCTTTACAGTTGGTCAGGATTAACCTGCCAAAATTATAAAAAAGTTAATTTTTTTTTTATAATTTTGCGCGAGAATTTCTCTATAGAATATTACATCACTTTCTTTATCTACCTATAAACCCACCACATTCAAATATTTTTGGTGAGTTTGGAGCTCTGGTCTGAAGTTAAAGAGTGAGCAGTGCCAACTACTAAGTCACATTCAAGTTGATATTTGTGGGAGAATTTTGTGAGGGAGGTTGTGACGACTGTTATGTGAAATAGGAGAGATGGACTATTAAGTAAGGGCTACAATTAGTGTGGAGTGTAAAGATGAGACTATTGGACTTCGTGTATATCTAAACATAGTTTAAATTAAATGAAAAAAATAAGTAGATTTTTCTAATTTGGAATACCTTTATCTAAAATTCTAATAATAGGAAAAGGATGGTATATAATAAATAGTTTGCCATATAGTATTCGGATAAAATACGAGTGGTGGTGGTTGTATTGCAATAATTTTCATATGGAAATGCACGTTAATGACGGTCCATTAAATTAATTTTTTTTTGAAAATGAATTATATAAACAATATCGATATTATTTTTTTTTGGTGATAAGAATCTTTCTACAAAATAAAGATGGGTGTGTGTAGTCAATGGATCAGTCCCTTTCATCATTCGGACATCCTCGCATGCTTTGGTCTCTACGTTGTCCTTGTCCTCTACCGCCAACATGACCTCCTTATTCATACATGATTAAACTAGTCTTTAAATTTTGAAATTATTTTCATGTCCTCAAATTCAATTAATTAAACTAGTCAACTTTAATAATTTATAACTAAAATATTTAAGAGAATTGAGATAAATGTAATGTGATAGTCATATTCAGCTAATAAAAATCACATATGAGCTTGTGATTCACTATAATTATTCACGTATAAAACGTCCAACATATGTACATTCATTAGTTTGTCTCCCTATTCTTCCATATATGGATGAGAGTTTCATAACCCACTTTCAAGAGTTCCATATCCTTTCATAATTAAGAACATTTTAATCTTTTAAACATCTATTTTGAACATAAACAGATAAAAATTAATATAAAGAGGTTAAGTGAGAAAAATGTAATTTTAAAGGAGCCGTTTTGAGAAAACTTTTTTTTAGTAATAGTTATGTGAGAAACAGTTAATTCTAAGTATAATCATATGAGTTTTCCCCAACATATAATCACTTTATACATTTTTTTCGTTTTAATTTACATATTAATGTGATCTAATATTGAATAAATACTAAGGTAAGAACACCCATCATCTAATTTAACCACATTTAATATTACTTATTTATACGAATGTGTATATATATATACTGACTAATTCAACCAAACATATACATTTGCATTAAAAAAACATAAACAAAACATATTTGTGAGTTATAATTCATTTTTTTGGTGTAAAAGCTGTATGATTTTGGGTCACAACATTATTGCCAGCCAATGGTTTATATAAATAAATATTCAAAGTGGAAATATTGTGATGTTGAGACGAAGAGTCGAATATATAGTGAGAGAGCGGTAACGACGAAAAGGCGTATATGTCACATACCATACCTCCCTCAAACTTTATAATATATTTTAATTTTCTAAAGTCAAATACATGATTTGCACGATTGTTATTCATCTAATTTTTTATTTCTTAATAATTCCGAATGAATTTATATTTACATCCTTGTCCTTTTTAACGTTAATTACTCAAGGTTCACATATTTAATATATTTTTCTATTTTTATTTTTATAAGAGATGCCGCAACATAATACATAAGAATTTCCCTCACATTCTTTTCCTTGTCTCATCTCTTTGCAGTTTCTTTATCCTATTTTGTTTCAAATTAGCATTCATATGTGTGGTCCGATTCAACAGACAAATCTCCTCTGTATTTCCATGAAATTTGAGAGTTCTAAAATGGTACATAATATAATAAGATATTCTTAAAACTGTACATAATATAATATACTAATTTCTTTTTCTATTTTTGAAATTGTATTTGATAAGATTTGATCGTTTGCCGTCTTAAAATAATTTCTTTTGATGAATAAATAAAAATGATGGGGATGTTTGAAAATTTATATTTATATACCAAGTAAATAAAACCGGGACACGTGGATGCTTACCACGTCATCTTTAAATAACTAATTAACTCAAAATGATAATTAATTAGTAGCATGAATATATGGTTAAAATGATATTTGTAGTTGGCCGTTAATTAATTTAAAAAGTCAAATGGCCATGGAGGTAGTCCAACGGTCAAGGTGTGAGCTGGCCAATTTGTAATTTTTACTATTATTTATGAAGCAACAATGGTCTGTCTCGTCAGCTTAATTAGTAGCAGGTTTTTGGGTATGTATTGGCCACTCTCCAACCTCTGTGTTTTATAGTTTTATTTTCTTATTATTATGATATTCAGCCATTTATTTAATTAATTAATTAGGAAGGGCCAATATTTCTCATATATGACACTATGTTTAGGCTAGGAGAGTTGACTTTTTAATCCGCGAACCCTCCTGAATGTATGTAAAAAAATTATGTTTTTTCACTAATAGTAAATTACCAATAAGGGTAATTTAGCTTTACAACGATCGGTTATATGTCCAAGAATCATGTTATAGGTTGAATTTCAAAAGACTGTATAAATCACAAAAACTAATATTTATCTTTTAAGAAATGAGAGAAAGAAAGAGATTACAAACCATGACAAAGTTCAAAAGTAGTCACCATTGTGTCATATTTTTATTCATGTAAAAACAATATTATTATTATTTTAGTTTAAATAAAAAGAAGTTTTATCATGAGATGAATATTTTACTAGCAGAAATGGAAAAATAGACTTACCCGACAACCGAGCACATCGTGCATTTGGGTTAGTATGAATGCACTTTCTGTACGGAAAATGCAAAAGTTCTACTGAAATGCAAATGATCCATTGCTGGTGCAAATGTTATACTGCAAGTGTGTGCAAAATTACGGAACTGCCACTCACTTAAGTGGAGACGCGCGCTCTGTCACCTGTCGTGTGCTGTTTCAACATCGCCAGATAAACGGCTCACAACAAGTTCAGGCGGTTTGAGCTGGTTTGTACATGGTTGTGATCTTATATATAAAACAAAAGAATTGATAATTGTAACCTAATACAAACGTACAAATGCGAGGAGAGTCGTTAGATGGGAGGGAGGCTCGCATGTGACAGGACTAAGGTAGACGCGCGCTGGATTGGGGTGATGATGTGGACTTAGGTGGCTATCAGTTTATTAAATACCATATTTACATATTATCAACTCAACAATTAGCATTAGTAAGTAACCACTATAATTACATAATATCAATTCAATAATTATTATGGGTTCATAGATTTTGATGGATTATTACATAATTCAAACCCGTTATTTTTATGAGTATGTATGAGTTTAGAAATACAAAATAATATATAAAATAATTCTATTTATGACAAAAGGAAACATAGTAAAATAATAATATGATGCAAGAAATAGTGAGTTGTTGGTGCGAAATACCTTTAATAGAACGAAACATATAAAGAGTGTGAAAATCGTATATAAATAAATAATTTAAAACAATTATGTGCCAGGTGGAGTGGGATGGTAAAATGGTAAATTGATAAAAAGTGAAAATGAACATGAACGAGAGACATGTCACCGGGCCCACACAGAGGGCTTGAGAGCTTCTGTATAAGAAGAGTCTGAGAGCCCTCTGTTTCAGAAGCAGCCTCATCAATTCAATGGCTCTTTCCCATTGAACCCAACCTCTCAATTCCTCTTTCCTTCTTCTTCACTTCACCTACGCTCTGCTTCGCCGATTCTTCTATAGATTCCGCTCCACTCCAGAGCTCTAATGGCTGACAAGGGAGCTATCAGCTTGGAGGAGATAAAAAACGAGACCGTTGACCTGGTACATCTATTTCTCTCCCTTTCCTTTCCATTTTCCCGAGAAAACTCGAGATTTGTTTCCAAGATCGATCGATCGATCGATCCATTTCATTTGTCGTTTTTCTTCGATTTATTGTATCAATGGAACTCAGATTCGTGAGGTAGTTAGTTGCATGGTTAAATTGAGATGCGAACTTGTTTGATCTGGCTTGAATTCAAAGTCAAAATGTTTGGTGATGAGTCCGTTAGCCGAATTTCTGGGAGCGGTGCACAATAAGTGTTTCCTTTTGTTTCTCTCATTTTCCGAGCACCCAAACAAACAAAAGGTTTCTCATAAAATGGATCTGAGCCTGAGCATGTGATGTGAGAGTGTTTGGCTGTTTGCTCCAATTCCTACTAAAATAAAACTCTATATTTCTTTATTTAAAAACTATGTATGTAACAGACAGCACTCTCTCAACGCCTTTGTTTTGGTACCTTTCCGTGGTACTTTAGCCTTTCCTCCTTTGTTCTCAACGCCTCAGATGTATAAAGCTGTGGATATTTGTTTGTAGTTTTAATAAAAATCACCAATTTCTAATTTCACGAAAATAATCTGGGCAATAAAGTTAAATTGTCCCGTGAACCTCCGCTAAATTTAACCAAGGTTAGGTTCTATCCGAATGTAATTAATGTATTGAGTGATTTGCGTTTTGACTAAAATACCCTTTACCCTTTGGGGCTTGGGAAGTGGGACTCTCATTGCGTGTTTTGCACGCACCAATGGCGGGGGTGGACATCTTGGCGACTGTGACAGACAGCCACCTTTCTCATCCTCCAATTCGGTCAACGCTTTTGATTGGCTGTCTGACCGCCCGCCTCTAGGCTCTAGGATTAGTTTTATTTTACCCAGTATCGAGTCTCACTCATCAATCAATCATCATCATCATCATCACTCGGTTTGTAGTTTGTTTATTAATTAATGGGCATGTTCTTTGTTACTGTGTTATCTTTTTTCTTGAAACCCAGAAAGCATTAGTATCACCAGGAACATCAAGATTTGAAAAACATCTATTGTCAACCAATAAGCTGTCTTATTTGCATATTGTTTACAAAACTGAATCAAACAACAGCAACTTACAATCATTTATAATGAAACCCAGAAAGCATTAGTATCAGGAACATCAACATCATATTGTTTACAAAGCTCAATCAAACACCAGCAACTTACATACAATCATTTATAATGAAATCATAACAAGGAACCATATAAAGAGGATTATTTATAGCCGGTACCACCGATTGGCCATCCAACTCTATCCGAACATTATCCTAGTGATTGTGTTTGACCCAGCTCAGCTCTTCATGCACCCTTAATTATTGCCTCATATAGTATTGGTAAAATCAGTTGACTTTTAATTAATTTATCTGTATCCAATTTTGCTGCTATAATCATTTATGTATTTGCAGGAAAGTATTCTTTTGAAACAGTGGCCAAGTATTATTGATATAACAGATCGCTTTAGAATGTTTTAGTTGTTAGAAATGTGTGTATGAACAATTGATTGGTGATTAACATCCAGAATCCTGATATATATTGATGTTTCTAGGAACGGATCCCAATCGACGAAGTGTTTGAGCAGCTGAAATGTACCAAAGAAGGTCTAACCTCAGACGAAGGAGCCAACAGGCTCCAGATATTTGGACCCAACAAACTGGAGGAGAAGAAGGTAACTATTATCTGTCTTAATGCATAGATTATGCTCCTGTTGTGTTGTTCTTGCTATTTACTTGAGATTTAGCCATTGAATATTTGTTATTGTCCTATCTGAAAAACAGGAAAGCAAACTTCTCAAGTTTTTGGGGTTTATGTGGAATCCACTTTCATGGGTCATGGAAGCAGCTGCTTTGATGGCTATTGTGCTTGCAAATGGTGATGGGAAGCCCCCAGATTGGCAAGACTTTGTGGGTATCATCTGTTTGCTGGTTATTAACTCCACCATCAGTTTTATTGAAGAGAACAATGCTGGAAATGCCGCGGCTGCGCTTATGGCTGGTCTTGCTCCCAAGACTAAGGTAAGGGAAACATGTTAATCAACTTAGTCATGGAGTTTGTAGCAATAAATAAATAAGAGCTCCACCTTATGACTTTGTCTCATCACACTAACACGAAGCTTTGAGAAGTAGGTAATATTAACCTTGTCTGACTCTCATGGTGCTGTATCTTCAGGTGCTTAGGGATGGAAAATGGAGTGAGCAGGAGGCTGCAATTCTGGTTCCAGGAGACATAATTAGTGTCAAATTAGGTGATATTGTTCCTGCTGATGCCCGGCTTCTTGAGGGTGATCCTTTAAAAATTGACCAGTCTGCCCTCACTGGAGAATCACTTCCTGTGACCAAGAACCCTGGAGATGAAGTTTTCTCCGGTTCGACTTGCAAACAAGGAGAAATTGAAGCTGTAGTTATTGCTACCGGTGTTCATACCTTCTTCGGGAAGGCGGCGCATCTTGTGGACAGCACTAACAATGTTGGTCATTTCCAAAAAGTGCTCACTGCTATTGGAAATTTCTGTATCTGCTCCATTGCAATTGGAATGTTGATTGAGATTGTAGTCATGTATCCGATTCAGCGTCGCAAGTACAGGGATGGAATTGACAATCTTTTGGTGCTCTTAATTGGAGGCATTCCAATTGCTATGCCCACAGTTTTGTCTGTAACAATGGCTATTGGGTCTCACAGGCTGTCTCAGCAAGGTGCTATCACCAAGCGTATGACTGCTATTGAAGAGATGGCTGGCATGGATGTCCTCTGCAGTGATAAGACCGGGACACTGACCCTTAACAAACTGAGTGTTGACAGGAACTTGATTGAGGTATTTGCCAAGGGTGTGGAAAAGGAGCATGTGATGCTGCTAGCTGCAAGGGCTTCTAGAACTGAAAATCAAGATGCTATTGATGCTGCCATTGTTGGAATGCTTGCTGATCCAAAGGAGGTATACGATATTTTCTTTCTCTTTTTCCGCAATATTGTTTTTCTTAAGTTCCAAACACAAGTTGTAAATGAATATTGACCAAGTAAATGTACTTAAAATGTAGGCAAGAGCTGGTGTGAGAGAGGTGCACTTCTTACCATTCAACCCAGTTGATAAGAGAACTGCTTTGACTTACATTGATGCCGAAGGTAACTGGCATAGAGCCAGCAAAGGTGCTCCTGAGCAGGTGACCATTTTCATCCTACTTACTGTTTTCCAACCCTTTCTCTTCTAAAATTTTATAGAACTTGACACATCATTTACTTGTTTGTTTATTCCTGCAAATAGATCATTGATCTTTGCAACTGCAAGGAAGATGTTAGGAGGAAAGCTCATTCTGTTATTGATAAGTTTGCTGACCGTGGTCTTCGTTCATTGGCTGTTGGCAGACAGGTACTTTTTTATCTTGACTTATATGTTCTTCTACATTTTCAAATCTTAAAGCACCTCCTTAAATAAAATACTTTGTTTTCCTCTCTCTACAGAGAGTGCCTGAGAAAACCAAAGAAAGCCCTGGCGGTCCATGGGAGTTTGTTGGTTTATTGCCCCTCTTTGATCCTCCAAGGCATGACAGTGCAGAAACCATCCGCAGAGCTCTCAATCTTGGTGTCAATGTCAAAATGATTACAGGTAATTTATATCATTTGAAGCCTTCCTGAAGATGGCAGTTATCACCATCATCGCCATAGATTGCTCACCCTTTTTTCTAATGTCAGGTGATCAACTTGCAATTGCGAAGGAAACTGGCCGAAGACTTGGAATGGGAACAAACATGTATCCATCTGCTAGCTTACTTGGTCAAGACAAGGATGCTAGCATCGCATCCCTCCCTGTTGAGGAGCTGATTGAAAAGGCAGATGGGTTTGCTGGTGTCTTTCCTGGTGGGTAACAATCATTTTTCTTACCTAGCATTAACAATAAACTTGTATTGCTTAGTATATGGTGTTTCAACCGGGCAAATATTTTTTCTTGGAATGCTGAGTTTTTTTTTGTTGTTCTTATCATGTAGAGCATAAATATGAAATTGTGAAGAAATTGCAAGAGAGGAAGCATATCTGTGGTATGACAGGTGATGGTGTCAATGATGCCCCTGCTTTGAAGAAGGCTGATATTGGTATTGCCGTTGCTGATGCTACTGATGCTGCTCGAGGTGCTTCTGATATTGTTCTCACTGAGCCTGGTTTGAGTGTCATTATCAGTGCAGTGCTGACCAGTAGAGCTATATTCCAGAGGATGAAAAACTACACAGTTAGTGTTCTCTCTTCTTCTGGAACACCCTCTGCCAAAAACTATGAACTTAAATGTTTTTTTTGGTTTGACTAATCTTGACACCCTTGCCGTTTCATTGTGCAGATATATGCAGTCTCCATCACTATCCGTATTGTGGTAAGGAGAATGACGATTTCAAACATTTTGTTAGACTAATTGGTCATCGTTGATGGTTAAATTGATTAAATATTTTCTCTCCCGAATTATACAGTTTGGGTTCATGCTTATTGCTCTGATCTGGAAGTTCGACTTCTCCCCATTCATGGTTTTGATTATTGCCATTCTAAATGACGGTTAGTTCTTTTAAAGAAACTTTGTTGTCAAGTAAACTTAACTCGTATCATATTTCACTGATGCTTATGTGCATTTATATCAGGAACTATTATGACAATCTCAAAGGATCGTGTGAAGCCGTCTCCCTTGCCTGATAGCTGGAAATTGAAGGAGATCTTTGCCACTGGGGTTGTGCTTGGTGGTTACCTTGGATTGATGACTGTTGTATTCTTCTGGATGATGGACAAAACTGACTTCTTCACAGTAAGATTTTCGCTTGCATATGTTTCATCATTGTCTATTACTTGAGTTCAGTTTTAATTTGGTTGAGCTTATTATGTTGCAGGACAAATTCGGTGTGAGATCTATCAGAGGAAGTGAAGACGAACTCATGGCTGCACTGTACTTGCAAGTCAGCATTGTGAGTCAGGCCCTCATTTTTGTGACCAGGTCCCGTAGCTGGTCCTTCCTTGAGCGCCCTGGCCTTCTCCTAGTCGGTGCTTTCTTCATTGCGCAGCTGGTGAGCACTATAAAGATACATGATTTCTCTCTATTGCGTGAGATATGGCACAATATAACTAACATGTAATGAAACTGGTTTATTGTTCCCAGGTAGCAACCTTGATAGCTGTTTACGCCAACTGGGGTTTTGCAAGGATCAAAGGTATTGGATGGGGATGGGCTGGTGCCATCTGGCTCTACAGCATCGTCTTCTATTTCCCTCTCGACATTCTCAAGTTTGCCACCCGTTACATTTTGAGCGGAAAAGCATGGCTTAACTTGTTTGACAACAAGGTAATATATATTGACTATCCCCCAGACCCATACATATGTGCAGTTATTTCATTGCAAACTCACTTTCTTCTTCCGTGTATATATTTAACAGACTGCCTTTACAACCAAGAAAGATTACGGAAAAGAGGAGAGAGAGGCTCAATGGGCTCTTGCTCAGAGGACTCTACACGGCCTTCAACCCGCAGAAAACAACAATCTGTTCCCTGAGAAGAGCAGCTACAGAGAGCTGTCTGAGATTGCTGAGCAGGCTAAGAGAAGAGCTGAAGTTGCAAGGTATGTTACTTTTAACATGTCTTCTAGTTCTTATTGACTCACATAACGAATCTATGATTAGTTCATGCGTCTTGATTGTTGGTTAACAAGAAAAGTATATATTGATGTTGTAGGCTTCGGGAACTCCACACGCTCAAGGGACATGTAGAGTCTGTGGTGAAGCTAAAGGGGCTGGACATAGAGACCATCCAACAGCATTACACAGTGTGAAGATCCGAATGGTTGAGAGGAAAGAAGACAAACAAGGGCTTCTTTGGTTTTTCAAGAGAGGGAGAACATTTCTGTTGCTATAAGTCTCTCCTTAGTTACCTTTGTTTCTTATGTATGTTCTCTAAGTGGAGAAAGGAATGTTGTTGTGTTCAGTTTAGGAGCCAAGTGATCTTACTATTTTCCTTGCAGAGCCTATTGAGCTCGAGTTTCTTCATTTGGAACTGTTATTTACCGTTGATTTGATGTACCTTTTATAAGGAAACAAGCACCAAATCATTAACCAAGTGTTTGTTTTCATTGGTTTGTGTCTTTCTTACCAGGATACTCTCACTTTATATTTTTTTTACCAGGATCAAATTCCCAAGGTGTGAAAAAAAAATTCTTAAAGAAGTACATGAAATAGAAATCAAATAAAACCCTAAAAAGCATTACAAACATATAGCGGTCTGAAGAGAGGCAACGTTATTAGTCTGCAACACTTAAAAGAATGAATGGTGACTTCTTCGCTATCCATTGATATAAATTCAATTAATTTACAAAGCTCCTGAGATCTTATGGCATTATCCCTAAAGGTGAAAGGTCTGGGTTATCTGTTGAGGTTCAATCGGACAGAAACACTGGATAGGGGCTTAGAACTAGGGGTGGAAATTGATTTCTTCTTCCGAATCCTCAAAGGAGTGATAAAAGAGAATTCTTCATTTTCTCTCACATCAAATATTCTCATTTAATCCTGATTTCGTCCCGAGTTTAAATAGTTTTTGGATTTATTTATACCATTTGAGCTTTCCAATGTTGTCGGGTGAAATTGCAAGAGAATAGATATTTTTGGAGCGACAACGGAGCAAACGTCATCGAGGGCAAAAATAAGTCAAGCTCAACCTAACGGACCAAGGTGACCATCCCGTCACCCCAGCCTCGTCAGACCACTCTAGCCCATCACTCGTCGACATATTTTGTGAGGGTCATAACTTCTTCATCCGAAGTCCAAATCCAGCAAAGTTACACATCAAACTGAAGAGAATTGAAACCTCTACAACTTTGAAATGAGAGGTTTTCGTATAGGATGGCTACATTTTGAGTTATGAGCCGCACGAAAAGTGACAGGCTATAGTGATGAACTACATCCCCGTCACTCAAGCCCGTCTCTCTAAACAGATCTCGGGTTTCCTACTCTCAAATTTTGATTTCTCTCAAAATAGTCTAATTAGGTCTTAATGATTCATTATATAGTAATGTACATTTTAAGGTTAGATTAGAGTAGTTTAAAAAGTAGAGATGATTGGGGATCTACAAGTGAGGAGAGATTGCAGAAAGAGCATGGAGAGTTGAGAGCTTTTATTAGTGTTTATCATAAGTATTTTCTTACTCCATTACTTTGAATGTGTTGTGTTGAATTTGGGATTTGACAATGTGGATATATTTTGTTGGCTAATTTGACAATTGAATGGTGAATAGAGTTTAGATTTTGTGTTAGTGCATGAAATTGGAGGATGAAATGTGGATTTTATTGAGAAATGATGAATTAATGAATGTTGTGTAGACCTAGTTAATTCGTTGTGGATTTAATTGTTGAATTGAGAATATACTTGTGCATTTGATAGTGGATATTGAGAATTGAGCTAATATTGCAATTAAGAGTTAAGACAACGAGGCTGATAAATTCTTTTGAGCCATTGGGAAATTGATTGAGTTGAAGTCTAATTGCATGATTAGTGGTTGGAGGGACTAGATTATGGATCCTAGTCATGTATGTTAATGCTCTACCTTCCGGGTAGGCTTGGTAGTGATCAAATTTAGGGAGAGAGCCCATAGGCAATTTACCTAGATGGATTTGCATGACTCTAGGACTCAGATCTACATCATTGTTCGTAGCAAATGGGTGGGTACGAGGACAATTACCATAAGTGACAACACTGAACGTAAGTTGATTGTTAAGGCCCCTAAATCTAATTACCCAAATCTCGACCTAAGATTAGCTATGTTAGAGCCGGGTAGGTAGTTAAGTCTTTAATGGTCTCGTAGAATGCATTTTGGGGAAGGGTCACATTCAACACGCCCCTAGGATAATTTAAACTCTGTATTCAATAATCATGATATTAGACAATTTCCTTTGACATTCCCTAGAATCTCAACTACCCGTAATGTCATCATTTGATTGTTTGTTGGAGAATTGAAGATAGGTGCACGTACTTACATTACTTGACAACCGGCACACTTGTCGTGTATACAACAGTGGGAGATCTCTTAGTTGAGATTTTCTCTTGTTAAGTTTTAGGCGTCGTTGTTAAGGAGGTGTAGGTATCTAGCGCCCCTAGTTGGGGTGTTTAAAGTTGTGACTTAAGCATTTTATTTGTATGTATTTAGAAAATCCAAAAAAAATTCTTTTGTTTGCCTTTGC
This sequence comes from Geranium brycei, assembly GCA_036897365.1. NCBI lineage: Eukaryota > Viridiplantae > Streptophyta > Magnoliopsida > Geraniales > Geraniaceae > Geranium > Geranium brycei. Next base: position 23,906 of record JAYMTP010000208.1, on the reverse strand, counting down.
ATTTAAAATTTCTTGCATATCATTTTTGTGTGATATCTTGATTGTGTGCGATAATTGCACTTGTACTCTTACTCTCTTACTCTCTTTCTCTAATATTGCCTTGCTGTGTTAATTCTGAGCTAAATTTGAGAAGACAACAGATGAGGTTAAATTATCATGGAACAAGATTGTAGAGAGGGTGTGAATAACATCAAGAGAAGCAATAAAATCTGGGTTATTGTAGGCAAAAAGGTTACAAGGGAGAAGTAATAAAATCTGGGTTATTGAGAGGTCATATAGTCCGAATTACAATTATCATAGACAAGGTTACAAGACGTACCAACCTTGATACGAGTGGACTCCTCAAGGGCTATCCACCTCGTATGATGAATATAGATGAGAGCGGGACTATTTATACTAAGAGTCACCACAACATTACCAATATCGATATGACCATCGACCATCCTATCATGAAAAACCACCACCCGATATGACCCTCCACTTCATTCGACCATGCATGAATGAAGTGGTTATACAAATATGAGGGTGGTGAATCTAAACATGCACACTTTCCCTCCCAGCCCTTACGTTCCTTAGTGGCTTTCGTACTCTCTTTTTTCTAGTTCATGTGATTATGTAAACATTATTTCTATAAATAATTTCTTTTATTGATTTTAAATATTATTTAATTTTGTAAATTAAAATCTAGGAAAAATGTCACTTTATTTACACTTAGATATTCTTTACTGCTTTACAAGTACCCTGAAATTGCAAAATATAGGTGTCGCCGTAATGGCATCATACCTTCACCCTTATGACGTATCATACTTTCACCCTTACGACGTATCATACTTTCACCCTTACGACGTATCAGGTACCCCGCTGTTAATGCCACTACCAGCAGTGAAACCGACTATTGGCCCAAACGCTTAATACAAAATGATTTTATTCATGAATCTCCCGCTCTGCCATTAGCATTGTGCATCATCCCGGCGTTCATAATTATTTTTCTGAAAATAAAAACAATAATGCTATGTTGTCTCTTAAATTACATTGCAGTTTCACAAATAATCACAGACCAAATTTGGTAAAAAAAAAGTTGAGAAAAATTCGCATTAAGCCCATACATGTTAAAAGATACAACAAAGTGAAAATGGAAGAGGAAAAGAAGTGAAAGAAAATGAAGCTTATTTGTTTATGAAGCAAGTGATGCATCTGCTGTACAGTACTTACCAATACAACCTAAAATAATGACCCTCTATTTGCTCCACCCTATAATCACTTCATAAATTATAACCAAAATAAATGGGATAAAAACCAAAGAATATCATATCATATCATATGTATGCACCTATTTCAACCAAAACATGAAATAACACTGCACCAGATGGATAAATAGAGGCCAAAACAAACTGATTTCCTTCTCCAATCACTGATGATGTTCCTGACAATTCTCTCTCCCACTGCAGGGACAACCAAAAACAATTAGAACAGATTTTCAAGTAGGCTTTAGGTTGTTGTGGAAATGGTGGTCAGAACAAATGAAGAGCCATCTTTTGCTTGTTCTGTTTCCATTTCGGCATCTTATAGAACTTATCCTTTCCCATCCCGAATTTCTCCCTGAACTCTTGAGACGACAGATAAGTCTACACGACACAAACACCCAAATCTCAGAACATAAGCTCAAAACGACATTACACCATTTACTCCTGTTAATTACCATTACCTCTCTCCTGGTCACATCAATCTCTGTGACGGGATCTTCTGATTCTGTTTGAAGGCGATCATATGGATATATTGGCCCTTCGTCGTCTTCTTCTGTTTCCCCCTCTTTTGTGTCTTCTTCTATAGTCAGGGATTCTAATGATCTGCTACAAATGTTTATCTCCTTAGCGGTTAACTCCGGCGTAGATTGGACCGTATGCAGGCTCGCTGCACCAACAAATAGGTTGTTAAGCATTTTCTCATAGGCTAGGGCAAGATAGTAATTTAGAATAACTAAAAGTGCATGCCTTTAACAGTCCTGGGCATGAGTTTTTCCCTTGTTGGTGCTGATTTCTCAAAAGTAGCAGTCAGTGCTGCTATAGCCGCAGATTTGGTATCCGAATCACTCTCTGCTGTCCCAGACTTTGGATACAGCTTCCTACTCATTGGCGGTGGAGTTGAGAGGTTCCTGGGATTATTACCCTCAAAAGTAGCAGCCAGTGCATTGAAAGCTGGAGACCGACCCCTTTTTCGTGCTCGTTCAGGACTGAAAGTCACACTCCTCGAACGCTGTGGTTTTTCTGGGACACCAGACCTTCCTCCATAAGATGCATTTTTCCTTCGTTTTGGTTTCTGATTACAAAATGCCAAATGGTAACACATTAAAACCCCCCAAAAAATATGCATGCAATGAGACAAGACACTCTTATTTCAATCTTGGAACTAGAGAAAATGTTAACACACAAGCAGGTGCCCCAAAAAGATAGAGCCAGTTCCAATATTTCTGCTCCTGCTTAAATTTCCCGTCATGCATCAGGCGGCCCAACGAAAAAATATAGAGCTGTGGAAAACGGGGTCTTAAGCTTTATCGTAAATATAACAGCACAAGCAGAATAATACGCTAAATCTATTGAAAAGCATATTTATTCTATGCTGATGTTATCCCACATTGGAATAATGTAGATTGAGATATATTAGAGCACATGAGTATGCAGTCTTAAAAGTTATAATGAGTATTAATACATTCCAGTCGTTTCATGATCCCAAGGCTAAAAATTGACAAAAATGACCTAAACTAAGGGGAAATGTGGTGACAATTTGTAACTACGTCAAAATTTCGGTACATTATGAGTTTGCATAAGGTACATTTTGAATAAGTATAGAGTACCATTTTTAATATACTGAAGTTACGCTTTGAGTTTGTGTAGTCACTTGAAATGTAGCTTCAAAATAATCTTTTTTAGAAACTTAAGAAAGTTAAGACCCATTCACAGCAATACCCGATGAATAACCAGTTAAAAATAATTAAAGCAGTCTTACAACTGTAACTGGAGTACCCCCACTTTTCACAATTGCAAGCTTCCTTTGGAATGAGTTTCCAAGCATCTGCATCCAAACAAAAATCATTCACATCCTACAAAGATTTAGAGTGCCACAACACATTTATATTAACGCCACTTACTTCCGGTTTTCCAGAGTCCCATGTGAAAAAGCGTGTGAAGAATGATGGTTCACTACCTTCCACGACAACATATATTGGAATTTCACGAGATAAATTTTCTAGAAGAAAATCATGCTCGAGAAATTTCTGTTGAAAGTAATAAAAAAAGACAGTAAGGATATGGCTGGGATGAGTACAAGAGACATCAAGGCAGAATGGCAGATAATTGTTACATAACCATGGGGTGAACGGGAACAACCAAAAGTGTAATGAATGCTCAGATACTGTTGAGAATATATAAATCCACACGGAGAAAATTTGAAACAAGAAGGGTGTATATAAAAGGTTGGAACAAACCCAATTAACAAAGTTAACCTTTTAGTTGTAGAGCCCGACCCGATATATATGACACAATTTAACATGGTATCAGAGCTGGTTTGTGCCTATTGTGATGATCTCTGGTGTGATCCACGTGCGAGGCCCACACGTGAGGGGGAGTGTTCAAGTACCACATCTAAAGAATGTTGATTGATTGACTATTTGATAAACATCTTGAGGACTCCACCTAAAGGGGCTAGGGATGCAACACAAATAGATCACACTATGGATCATCACAACAGGCCCAACCATGTTAAAATGGGTCACATATATTATAGCAGGGGGAGTGTTGAGCATATGAATCAGTTCTACAGTTACTAAGAAGTCAAGTTACATTGATGAAGCAGCAAGACATATTAGAAAATTTACCCATAACTCTTCAATTATACCATCATGCCATAAAGATATGTGTGCTCTTGAAAACTAACAAATCCTACCTCTCCAATGGATAAAGCATTCGGCTTGTTCTTGGAGTTTGCCTGTTGCCCTACCCACACAAATATCTCTGAGTGGATATCCAAAGTAAATACATCTTCAGTCATCAGGTCGTCTTGGGTAAAATTGTATATCTCTTTCGCCTGCAATTAGAAACAAAGAATAACAAATTATGATTCACGAAATATTCCATGACCTACCCAATAAGTTCAACATCAAAATCATTGCGAGTTGAACTTCGTTGACTATGGCCTTATGACACGATATGGTTTAATCTTGTGGAGTACTTGAATCGGCTTACATATAACGAGTATGACTTCACAATTAAAAGGTCAACCTCAATAGTTAGGTGCCTCTTGTATTTATATAAACCTCATTTTTTTCTGTTTTTATTTGATGTGAGATTTTATATTTCAACATTGCATTCACGTGCAAGACTAAACTTCTACACACGTCATAATAGGTGAGTGATCAACACATGAACCGAAGACTGCAAAAGATCAACATCCCATTTGTGCATATGGACCGGAGAATACATAGGATTAACCATGCTATGATACCATATATAAATGTTTGTATTAGGCTACATATAATAGATAGGGTATCACAACTAAAAACTAAATTTTAATAGTTCGGCGTGACTATTGTCTTCATCTGTAGCTCATTTTTCTATTTTACTTGATGTGTGGCTTTATACTTCAACAAATCTAATCACTACTCAACCATAACCTACAAAAATAAATAATACTCCATGTATTCCACTTTTCAATTTTTGTAAAAATTAAGGATAAGTTAGTGATAAAATTTCCTATTTAATCTTATGTCCTTATGTGCTTTGATATACTACACTGGGTTAACTTATCTGAGGGAAAGACATCAGTGACACTTGATGCATGACTAGCTTACAATAAAAGGAAAGTGGGCACTCTTTTTGGAACAATTTTTCATAGAGAAAGTAACCACTCATTTTGGAACAGTTTTTGTAGAGAAAGTGGACAGTCATTTTATACGGGAAGTAGTATTTTCCGGATGCAATCCTGGTTTTTTTTCAGGAGAATCCCTAAATGACGAGCCAGGAAAACATAAAACATGGAGGAAAAAGAAAACTTTTCAGAATGGCAACATTGTATAAAACAAGCATAACCAATAAGATTATACACACCTTCAGATTTCCTGTAGACCATCATGTGTTTTGGCAGTGATCAAAACCATGCAAGAAGGAAACAAGTCAGAGGTTAACAATTTAAGTTAAACATAAGACAAAAAAAACCTGAAATCTGCAGCAGAGATTACAAGCCAATAGACACAAAGATAAATACCTTCTGAGAAACTGCAAGAGAATAGGTGTGGATCATTTTCTTTTTCCCTCACAATCTTTTTCTTGGGGTGTTCTTTTTTCCCTCCTATTATATCCCAGAACGAATCAAATTCTGCACCTTCCTTCTGTGGCCTGCTTTGCAAATTTGGCTGCAGAAAATCGACAACTATATCACAACAAGAACAAGGACACCTCAACAGTGCATAAACGCATCAATCTGTGACATGACTTCGTACAGATATATAACAAACAATCTTTCTAGCTGCTCTGTCCATTAGTGGCATCTCACAAAACAAACTAGTGAAATTTTTGGCACATGCTGAAGACAGTTTTCTAATGAAAGAGAAAGCAATTATACAGCATATCAAACCTTTATCACATCGAGCTGCCTCTCAACGAGTTCTTGATCATCTGAATTTGCAAGGCTTCCATTCCACGTGAAGACGGTGGAACCGCTATGTAATATGAAGCAGTAGGATGAATTTAAAGATGTTGCAACCTGATTGCAGTGGAATAAAGGAGGAAAGAGAAAGAAAATAAACATAAGTCATCGAAGCACAAGAGCGCACTGACAAAGATGTAAAAATAGAAACATAACATAGAAAATGATTTAACAGTTCCATATTCAATTTCAAGGGCAGCAACATGTTCTGAAATGTAAATCAGGCTCTCGAATAAAAAACAGCAAATAATAAATCATTTTGTGTCTGTATGATTCTTGTATAAGCTAACAGACTATAATCTTCACATAATATTGGCACTCAAATGAGTCACTATCGTCAAGTGGATCTAATTTATTACTTCTTGGAAATTTTTACTTCTTGTAAATGCAATAAATTATGTGCCAAGTCTTCTAGTTGTTGTTTGGTCAACACTGAGCAGGTTGGAAAGAAATATATTTTTGCAGCTAGTATAAAATTTTGAAGGGGAGGGTTGCACCATGGATTATGATAAAATGTAATCTCAGAATATAAAAAGCTATGACTGGAAAGCCTACTGAAGCTCTATTGATTTCCAGTTCACACTCTTTTTTTTCTTCGTCACCATTATGGAGAATGGCTACAGTGCTTCACAAAATGACAAATGAAAATATCTAAATTACTATGTATATCAACTCCTGTCTATAGCAATTCAACAAATATCTGAAGTGAATACAAGGTACAAACAAATTGGAGCATTGTTTCCAATTTACGAATGCTGACAGAACCAAGAAAATAAATTATATGAAACGGAAAAGGTTACGTACTGGTTCAACTTGAATGGCTTGCATGTTATCGGGTCCAGAACCCTGAATTCTAAATAGAGCAACACCATCCTCTTGATACGTCTCATCTGGAAGTTCATTTTCAGCAATGTAATTCTTGTAACCATCGCTAAGACCACCCTGGTAGAGTTTACGCATATTTATTTGCACTTATTCCAATTACGTTTAAACTAGATCTTAGAATCTCAAGAAAACTCAAACCTTGAAAATAACAAGGCTCTGCATGATCAAGAAGAAGAGAACTGGTTCACTCCCTTCGTGTATGCGAGCCTGGGTAATAAAAAAATAGGTGTTACCAGTCAATATACACAAATCAATTGAACAATAGAAATCACAGTTGAATGAAGACTACCTGTATGGGTAGAAACTTCTGTGCCTCAACCATCTTGCCTGCTTGAGAGAGAGCTGACGTTCTTTCTTCCTATTAATAGTAGGTAAGGTATAATTAGTAAATAACATATATATGCATTATATCATGACTTTTTTTATAGGCAATGTGTATGTATGAAGACTTGAACTCATTATTGCATGATTCTTGATAAACATTTTCTTATGTTTTGAGAAGAAAAAAACGTGCATATTAGAGAGATGTTTTGCGTGCACAAATTCATTGGTAGCAACCAGTGTTGAAAAAAACGTTAGGCGCTAGTTGGTCAGAGAGGGGCATTCTAAGGACTAATCGGAAAACAAATCGGATTAAAGGATTAATTGGGAATTATAGAGGATTAATCGGGGACTAATTAGAGATTAATCAAGGATTTTTATAACATAACAACCGTTATTGTGTTATCTGAACATAAAGCCTTTTCTGTAATATAAAATATGATCTGAACAAGAACCTAAAATTGGTCATGTCTATGTGGGACCAAAATTGAAGAAAAGAAGTCCTAAATTACACTTGAAGCAAGAATGATAAAATCAAATATCTCAGCGGAGCATCACAAGCTTGAGCTACAAAACATGGACAGCTATATCATATCCTTCCCTAACACTAGTGGAAAAGATTCGATACTGTCCACACTAAGGAGTAAATATTCATTATGGGCTCTACATTAGTCATTGCATTGGTAAAATAATATTGCAAGGTAGATGAAAATATCCTTCCATTGAAAGAAATCCTGCAATGAGAACCATGGATGGAGCAAGGAACTATACACAGTATACTTCAGTTGCTAAGATGAGCTCTACACAAGAGGAAACAAGAAAAGGAATACAGAAGTACAAGAATTTCACCTCAACACTCTGCTTTCCGAACCATGTCCCTACAATGTACTCTTCTTTATCATCTCCTCCATATGAGTAATGAAACAAATAGCAATCTCCACTGTAAAACTTGGACATATCATCGTCTGGCAATAGAATCTTATCATCGCCATTCACACGCCAAATCTGCATCCAAGTGGGAAGTATCGTTAGCAATATAGATCAGAAAGCTTTGTTTAGAAAATGCCACCAGGTTCATAACATATCTATAAAGTCTTGGTGAGGAGGAGAAGATCACTGCCAATTAAATTAGTCTAAATGGGTTGATTGCAGTGCAATGATTAGATACCCGGGCACTTTTCTAGCTTCAACACCCACGGTTGATGAAACACATGTTTCCTATATTTCGGCCAACCATTTCCGGGATGATTCAGTTAGACATTAAGGGTCCTACTGTATGAATTTCATCTATTTCCAAATCGAATACAGAGAAACAGTGTTTTGCATATTTTAGGCACCTTTCGGAACATATTAACTGCGTCCAATCCCAACTGGGTCGCTAGGCGAGAACAAGCAGGCCGCATCTGAAGTTTCAAATTCAATGCAAGTGGTATAAGATTACTTTATAGCCCCAAAAGAAAACCTTTTTAGAAGTCCTTGGCTAATTTGATTAGATTTTCCTCTGATGCAACCTTTCACTCCCAAATACAAGATAAAAAAATTAGAAGAAAAATATAAACAAATCATATATACATCACCTGCAAATTTCCTGTACAGTCAATGTATATTTCTGTTTCTTCTTGTTCAGGCTCGGCTTTCAACAAACCCTTCACCTTAACCCCTTGGCCTCTTAGAAGTGCTACAAAAATCATAGCAATAAAACTGTAATAAGAAACTTAAAACAATTATCATTATAGAATTGGTGGCTACAGCAATGACATTTCAGTTACGAACCAGCAATCTTGCCTCTACCATCTTCAGATGCAGCTACATCAATTGTCTTAGGCCAGGAATCAAACTTCGACTTGAACATCGCGGTCTCAAATCCCTCCATCACACGAATTATGTGTGATGGGGGTCTATCGGAGCCACTAACTAACTCCTGTTTTAGTAAAGCCAAGATACAAATGTGTCTGAGAATTAGCAATAAAATCAACAACCTGTTTCTTTCAATTGAGAAATAAATAAATATTACTTCAGCAGCACCACTTGCACTCTTGCGATCATCAAGAGATGTGTTTCTCCCCATCCATACAAACACTTCAAGCCCACAATCAAGAACGTAGCACGTATTTGTTTCCAGTAACTCCCTTGTTAAAGAATCAGCATCAACAGGTTGAGCTTCTCCCTTCACAACCCTTAGAAGGGATAAAATTACCATGTTAGAAACAAGGAATCATACAAAGACAGGATCAATCATTATATAGATTATGGTACATTTTTTGGCAGTATAAGAGGGAAAACCAATATTACCGTAAAAGTCTGGTAGAGTATGAATCAGCAGACTTATCGTCATCACTGGCTGTTTTCTTTGGAAGTGGAGCAAAACCACCAAATAAAGCCCAAAACTCTCCAGATTCAGCATCAGCCATCAACTTCCCATCCTCTGAAAAGGACAAAAAAGACTTCAAAGAGTGATAGATATACAAGTAGTGTCATGGAATTTCCAAATATACTATCCTAACTTACCAATGGCAGCTATATCACACTTGCCATCATGATGCGTATCTTGAATGTGCTGAACGACTTCTAGTGCTTTAGCCCTCTCTTGAATGGATGTGTTGGAACCATTGAATTGAAAAATCTTAGATTTGGTATCCAGAACAAATATGTTATCGTGATTGAGGGAGGATCGAGCAAAAGGAACCTGTCATGAACAGACAACAGCCACAAAAGGAAAATGCTTTAGACGTGTTTTGTTAAACAAGTATATGGACAACGCTTTCTTCATCAATTGACAAGTCCATAGGCTTGCCTCTTTTACATAGACAACATGTTTTCCTCTGCAGGCGTATAAACATGTTGTGTGTTCTTCAGTCTCGGCCTGTTTCGCACCAGATGCAATTCCACCTTCTTGAGGTATGATACAAGGTCTAAAGTATGACAGGAACTTCTCAGTTTCATGACCTTGGACTTCACAATACTCAACAGCACGACTTCCAAGAGTTGCATCCAGTTCAATTGTCTTAACAGCGGCAGTGCCTGCTTCATCCTATTTGAGCAGAGTTATATCCACGGATCACAATCATACGCCACCCGGATCCAAATCGGAAGTGAAGTAGAAACACATGAATGTACAAACTCACCTCAGAGGTATCTTTACCAAGCCAATAATGAATATCGTGGCGTAAGCCACCACTTTTAGAGGCAATTGTCTGCCCAGAAGAAAATAAAAAATAAGAATGGTGTTCAAATTTAATGGAATGTGAAGTTCCCAAAATCACGTGCATATCGTCATTATCACTTTACTGATATTCCGGCAAGCACATCTGAATTAAAGCATAATTAATTTTTTGTAGAATAATGGATAAAATTGATTCAACTAATGTTGACACTCTGTATCCAACAAGAAACACTTTGACAAGTTTAGTTGGAAGAATAAAGTATATCAGATGAAAAGTTGGACTAGTTACAATTTCTTAAGAGATTTATCTCCAGGTTCATGGCGAAATTAAAGAGACCCTAAATACAACGATATGTTTACATAGCAAGAGCTCATTATGAACAGGTGAAAGTAACAATTACATACTAAGATAATCAACATTCGCGGGCTAAGGCTTGTAAGAATCTCAAGAAAATTTGCACTGATTCAAGTGAAGTCATACTATCAGGTTTGTTTGGAAGGTTTCAGCTTCTCAGTGTCACCCTGAGTTTGAAAGATAGTTTTGTCAATTATATGAATATTAAGACTGGGAGAACACTCCCACATTACCCTTCGTAATGCATATGGAACCATTATAACTGCAGAGTATCCAACTAGTCAGCAGAGGTATGGAATTTTGTCTTTGATAACTTGTCTCTTCTCCTTTCTATTTTTTTCTAGGTCATCTGAATCTTTTCTAGGATGGTGTAGGATTCTAGTATGCTTTGTCTTACAATTAGCCAACAAGTGGTTAGTCACCAAGCATTTCATTTAGGAGCAACATATACCTTGAGAATCACATAAGAATCCTCCGTGAAAAACTTGCCATAAGAGGATGCTGGAACTGCAACAGGCTTAGAGTTTTCAATGTACCATATCTCAATTCCACTGTATCTTGTTAAGGCCAACGAACGAAGAGACAAGTTCATATTATATATAAGCATATTATAGAAACATCAGCAACAGGGAAAACACCTTTCTCTTGCAATATATTGTTTGAAAATTCCAGGGCAAACATCTGAAAAACCACGATATTTAATCTGATGACAATTCAAAAACCATGCTGAATACTATATAAGATTAATTTAAGGATACGCCTTTTGTCCAGCTCCCTGAAACGCTGGATCCAAGTTTTTCATAGAAACAGACATACTGTATTTTCAGCTTTGAAAATACTGCATAGAGCTGGAGTTATAATTTGAAGTACCCTGAAACACAATATACCAAAATTTACTGAAAGATGCACAAGTAAAAATTGTATTCCGGACAACTTTGTATGGGACGAAACGGGAAAAGAAATATCACCTATTACAGAATTCTGGAAGAAGCAAACAAATAAATTAATTCTACTTTGGAAGTGTTCTCCCATTCCCTTTCTACAATAAAAACTATAATGCAGCTTAACAGACTTACACTTTAATCTTATATACTCATTTGACACAACCGTATTCACTTGTATAGCACCACTGTTATAAACATCTCTGCAACCAAGAATCAACAACCCAAAATCCCAGGAATGCTCAATGATTATCTAGCTTCTCGTCAAGTAATGAAACAATGTTTTTACTTTATGTCATCAGTAGATTTTATCATCAACTTTGAGAGAGCTCTTTGAGCAATTCAATAATGCTCCCCAGTCTCAGTCTATGAAGCACCCCGTCCACAATACACAGAAACAACATTAAACTAACCATATTTGGCCCATTCCAAGAATTAAAGTCGGACCCACCTATACCAAACTCTGATAACATGTTAAAACCCGACCCTGAGTTATATATCCGAGCAACCCAAAATGTCAAATTCAATGATTCACAAAACCCAACAGCAAACCTACCAATTTTCACAGAATCATTGATCTAAGACACAATCCAGAGAACACCAGTAAACCCAAACCCACCCATCAACTCATGCACTGTAAATTTAATTATTCAACAATCATAATCAACAAAATTAATTAAAATCATAACAATCCTATCGCATTTCACATTGACGAACGTAATTTTACAAGAAAATACAAGTAATTCACCAACCCAGATGCGCAAATGAATCAAAACCCATTACAATTCAAAACTCATGAATTGAACAGCGTGTGATGTAGAGGGTGACAAAACCAGGAACATTAATGGTAAGAAAAAACAATTAGATTAGAAGGAAATGGAGGTACCTTAAGGAATGTGATTTGGCGTTGGTGTAGAAGACAAGTAGCGTTATTGAATCTCGGATTAATAATTTTTGTAAAAGAAAACAAAAAATTGTGATGGTGATTGAGAATTTATATTTATAAAATAGAAAAAAGAGGAAATCGAGTGGGGAGAGAAAGTGAGGGAAGGGCGTATGGCTGCCCGATTTTTGAGCACTTGGAATTACACAAATTGAGGACACATTCAATTTTGAAACCTCCAAATGTAATAATGATCATTCATGTTTTTTTTTCTTCTCATTTTTAATTATTTTATGTCCTATTAAAACAACAATTGCAAATGTAATTAATATTTTAAATAATTTAGTGGGATAATTGCACATATATGCGTCTAAATAAACTTGATTTGCAATTAAATACACCTAACTTATATTTACTATTTCTTTCCAATCTCCCAACTTGCATTTTGTTACATATCATTCAAATTTGTCATACAAAGACAAAAACGCCCCCAATTGTTTGAACATCAAGGGTTGGTTTGTTCGCCGCACCCAATCAATCATGAATCAACCAAACTGAAATTTTATTCATCTCCAAGCAAAATCAATTAGAATTGAGGAATGTCAAACATTTGAACTTTAAATAATTCTTATGCATTGAAATTATCGATGTTTCCAGCAGAGTAAACTGAGATACTCAGAAATAAGAAATCAACTGTGTGAGATAGAAGCAATGTCGCTTCAAAATAGGATTAAAGAGATAAATAAGGGATGCCAATATTTTCCGTCTCCGGCGAAGAATCCCCGAATCCGAATGAGAACGGGGCGGAGACAGGGTGAGTAAACCCCACCCCGATATATTTAAAAATATATTTTGATCAAAAATTATATTTTAAAATGCATATTTAATGAAATAATATCTTGAAATATATATATTTTTATTAAAATAATATTTTTATAATACATATTTAATGAAATAATAATAGTTTTTATTAAAATAATAGTTTTTAATACAAATTTTATAAAAAATTAAATATGTTTTAACATAATTTTAGATTGGAATCGGAAAACGGGAAATCCCTGAGGGAATTATCGCCCCGGTAGAAACGGTGAATCCCTGCCTCGCTTCTAACGGGATGGGATTGCCAAATCGTCCCGAAACAAGCCCCATTAAACTAAATTAAATTAACATTGGTCCTCGGCAACGACCCCAAAAACTTGTTGGGCCAGTAGACAGACGTCTACAAGCTCACGAATACACGCAAGTTCACGCGCTCGTTACAAGTAATAAAACATAATAAGCACAGGGTCGAATCCTCAAGGACCAATAAGGGTTAATCCAATTCAACTCCCGCTATGTAACTTAAAAGACACAGAGTTTATGAAGAGTAATAATTAATATCAACTAAAATAACAATGAGCAACAGAGAGAGTTATTTAGTCGAAACGAATCACGGATGCTAGACCACTGCAGATTATCACAATTCATATATAGATGATTAAATTGTCATGCATTCATGCATGATCCCATGTCTACACAAGTGTCGGTTTCTCCTCTTAAAGTGAACCAAAACCTTGAGTCGAATTGCTTTCTGGTCTCTTGTATCCGGAGCAATTCAACTCAGCTAAAAACCAACAATTAAGGGATGGGGTTAAATAATCGAACCCTCTGAATCAGGTTGTGTCTGTTGCCCAACGACCCTCTCGAGAATCGACAACACTACTCAAACAAGTATCATATGCTTGTCAACATAATCAACAAGAATTAAAAGCCAAACTCAAAACCAATCAATCATATTCCATCTTACCTGCCATTGAGGCTGAAATTGAAGAAGAGATGACACCCCGAGGACCTCTGCTACCCCACTTTCAAAAATTTGTCCAAGGAGTTCCTGAGCACTTTTTAGAGGACGGATTATGCAATAGCATTCCTAATCTGTGCCTGGGACTGTGTGCTGACTTTCCAACATGCGAATAGGATATTTGGGTTCGCTGATGTTGGCCATGAAGAGGACACTTTCTTGGAAAACGTGGTATCTCATGCATAGTGGAAGCATTTAATTTAATCACATTTTCGTCACATCAAATGGTGCTATTTTTTCAGAAACCAGTAACATCAAATGATGCTGCTAGCAGAAGAGGCCAGACAAAGAAGTAATGGTTAAGCATGTTGGTCAAAGAAAAGAGATCTTGGATGTTAACATTGATGAAGAGGGTTATGACAATGAACTTGTTGATTATAGTGAAGACCTCTACAACTTTTACAAATTTACTGAGGTAATGCTTTCTAATATTACAATCCAGTTAAATTTTTCTTGTTATATTCTTGTACTGATCAATTTCTATCTCATGCCGCGTGAGTTCCGTGTTCATAGGTACATCGTACATGAATTCACAGCCAGATCTCACCGTTAGAATGAGAATGGTTACTGTGAATTGGTTGATAAATGTTTCACCACAAGTTCAAATTTATACCAGAAGCCTTATGCCTTGCAATCAATGTATTTGAGATAATGTTGAAGGAGCTATTGTGAAAAAGAGTCATAGAGTTCTTAGAGGCACTGAAAATTTAAACACCACTCATGTGTCGAAGGGAAAGCTTCATACTGAGGCTTGTTGCCCTATGACATAGTCTGTTTGTCTCTCATTCAAAATTTAAAAAGGTTAGATCGAGAACTGAGGCATTTTCGATTAGCATCGTAAGGCGTAAGCCTCAAGGTGCAATAAGGCGTAATATCACGCCTTGGATACTTGCAACACTAAATTGAAGAGAGTACAAATATTATACACAAAAACTTTACAGGTTAGACAGCTTACAGGGTTGGATGCTTACAAATAACCTCTACAACCTATTTATAGGAGATCCATCTCCTAATGGATGGTTAGGATTTACTCAAATGGATTGTCAAGATTGATTTTGTAGAGAGTTTCGTCCAAATATCTTAGATATTTTCATAAAACCTTCTAGACTTGGATGGATTCTCCAATTTATAGAGACTTCCACCAAAACTTACAAAATTGGGCATTTTTGGACATTTGTGCCACAAGTTTAGCCCAAAGTCACCCAATTCGTCCAAACGACACCGTAATGCCCATACTTGGACTGAAACGTGCATGGACTGAGTCCACTATCTTGGTCAGTGATAGTATGTCTCCATAATAAGATCAATAATATCATATATAATGATAAAAATAAGAAAAACAACAACAAAAAAACAAAAAAAAAATTAGCATCAAGGAATTTGCAAAAATTAAGTCATCAATTATGAACAATTATAAATTAAGAAAAAATCATCAAAAAAACAAATAAAAACCAGTAAAATAAACAAAAATAAAAATCACAAAAGAAATAACAAAATTAAAAGGAGATTGAGAGAGATGAAAGGGAGGGAGGAGAAGAGTGGTCGGCTAGAAAAGGAGTTGGATACGAAGGTTGATGGAGGAGTTGCCACATATTTCTCTTCTAATTTATATTTTAATTTTGTATTCTTTATTAGGCTAACTTTAGTTTCTTACCAACGTAAAAGTCTCAATAACAACATTTAAAAAAATCCAGTTATAGAACTTACATAAGATGCCCAAAATGGGCTTTTAAAATTTAACCTACAATTTGAGGCGCAGGCCTCAACCATCTCGATACATGAGGCACGAGGCATAAGCCTCAACAGAGCCGAGGCATTAGCCTCAATACAATGATGAAATGCGTAGCCTCAAGGGTTGTTTTCGACTGCCTCACCTTGAGACGAGCCTCAAGGCGCAAACCTTAATAGCCTTTTTAAACCATGCTCTCATTTACACACAATTGCATTGTTGATGTGTTTTCTTGTTTGGTTTTTTGAATGTTGTATTATATGGCAGGAGGTAGAAGGGAAGATCAAGGTAGTAAAAGTTGACATTTCTAACTAGTTCCTTGTTTGATTGAATAAACACAATAATCAAGATTTGGAGTTCAACATCATGAACACCAAGATTTTGAACACCAAGATTCAAGCCCTTTTTATGGAGGAGTTCTTCTTTTCAAGACCAATTGGGTCTTTTGGGTTTAGGTTCCCTTTTCTTCTTGTTTTTTTGATGAATTAGGTTGTTTATGATTTTATTTGCAATTATTGAATGCTATTGTAATAAAATTCATATTTTTGTAGTAAAGTATTGTTCATGATTGTTGTGTTTGGTGGATGTGGGATTTTATTTTCGGGTTTATAGTGCTCTTCCTTTATATTACAAGAGCTCACTTTGGTTTAAGAAGTCACCTCAAGAGAAGGGTTTTTTGGGGGCTTGGAGATTGCCTAGGAATCGCGAGTTTAGTAAAAACTCACTCTTCCGATTCCTAACCTAGAGATAGTTGGTTATAATGTCTTCCCTAAACTATTGATCGGAGTTGTCGGGTTAGGCGAAAACCCTTTTCCCAAACCTTAATCAGTGGCCGGAATTGAGCCACTTACAATGCCGAGAGGCCAATTTGGCAAATTAAGACTTAGGTAAACATCCATAGCACGACAACATTACAGATAATATTTTGGATTGGCAAAAATTGAGTTTTAACTAGTACGCGTAGGTTGCTAGACTCCAAATCGACTTTTCACTCCATTTCCATCCTCGTGTCGTTTTATGTATATTGTTTTGCCCGTTATATATTTTACTAACCCCAAAAAGAGAGTGCAACTTGTTCAGACAATAAACTCCATTTTGGTCCTTGTGGAGATGACCCGAAACTAACGCGCTGGAATATAAATTTACTTGATACGACCGTGTAATGATGCGTGTGTCGAGAAAGGAGGCATAGAGCGGTGTTCTCACACGTTACTTTCCCCGTCATTAACTTAAAATGAACGGCAAATGTAGTTATATAAAAAAATCTCAGCTGACCTATCAGGTGAAAAAATATTAATCAACTATAGTTATGTTAGAAAGATGCAAGTTAGTTATAGTTAAGCGAGATTATCTCTAAAAATATTAAAACTTTGTTCTTCAGCGTTTGTCGGAATTTGGTTTGGACTAATGATAATGCACCTAATCATAGCTCGTCGATGCCTTTTTCGACTCGATGCATTAGACTCATCGTTGGTCCAGACCAACTCTGACATATGTCATATGCGAGACGAATGATAGCACGACAAAGGGTGTATTGCATTTGTACAAGAAAACACAAAATCATCATTGGTCCAAACCAACGGTAACGGACGCCATATGCAAGACGAACAACAGAGAACAAAGTTCTCTGTTAACAAAATTAATTGGCCAATTAAGTTATTTTCAATTTCTCTACCAATTTTGCAAAAGAGTAAACTGGCAACTATTTCTTGTAAAAGTTAAATAGTACATTATCATTTTTTGCATAATCATCGTGACGATATATATATTTCATCATGAATGGTAAACTTCGGAGATCTCGTGTATTCACATGAACAAATGTTTTAGTTCAAAGATTTTTTTGCAATATAGCATGGTTTAGAGACAAATTGAAACAAAAACACTATTTGAAGCATTCATTTACAATGTATATTGTCACAATGAAGTTAAAAGTGGTGCAAAGCAAATATCGATAGGTTGTTCTGTTTTGAACAAGTTGATATCAGTCAAAAAGTGATGGCATCCAAGTCTATTATATTACGAAGACATGATTGTTGAATTCACGACACTAACCAACTATTCGAACCAGAGTTGAGTCAAGAATTCCCATTCAGAAGAATACGATCGACACACCCATTGTAAAACATCCTGCTGGCTGCTGCTACCCACGGGCTCAAGAGTTCACCTGTTTCCAAAAATACATGGAACACAATAATGATTTGTGCCTATATGTTTCACATTTATAATAGTATTTTAATTTTTAACCAGCTAGTATTAAGTAATATAACATACCCATTACTTGTGCAACATTTTCAAGATTAGATTATTGCCACTTAGAATTTGGGTCTATGTCCACACAATGATGTTGTTGATATAAATGGGGTGGCAATTTGGTATTTGGGTTTCTCATAGAATTTGAGTAATAGGGGGGGGGGGGGGTTTGAATCGGGCAGGTTAGATAAGACTAGGGGAACACGAACAAAAGGACCTTGTGTATAGGGGAGACAGTCTAAGAAAAACAAGGTCAAAATTACATACTCCCTCCAACCGAAAATATAATTGTCCTACTATTCTAACAAGCATGTCTCTAATAAGTGACCCATTTCCAATTTAGCAGTTGATTAGCCATGGATTACCTATTTATAAGTTAATTTATCAAAACTTCAGAAGTGGGAACTTAATAAGGCTTCAGTCGTAGCTACTCAACAACCGCTGCTGAAGAAACTAAATGAAATGAACAGTTTAACTAATTCTAGCAACACACACACCCAAGACTCACTGCCCATATTGAATTAAGACTAACAGTGCCCACCCACATAATCATCTGCAGAAGTAATAGCTATACACAATGTTCTCATAAGTGAAAACAAAGACCAAAATCTTCACACAGAAACATGCAACTATTTGGAGGATTGAACTTCAACATATATACTCATTGAAACTAATACCTCAAATCACAAACATACATGCGCAATGTCCAAGTGAGCAAAACACAGAAATTACATGAAAAATCCCAATTGGAAAATGGGTATGGAAAAATACCCAGTTTTCTATTCTGTTCAAGGAAGGTTGGTTTGATGGTTTCTTCAAGCTCCGCCACTGTGAAGAGATTGATTGCCTCCTGCTTCTCTCTCGCCTCACAAGTCAAGAGGAGAAGAAGAAAGGTCACATAACAAAACGACGCCGTTTCCAAAAATTGCTCTTCAAAACCTGGGCTTTTTGGCCCACTAAAAAGACCAGCCCAATAATGAACTCGTTATTCGACATTCAATCCGCGACGCTGTCTCTCGTGTCTTCTTCTCAGAACCGAAGATTAAAATCAAACTTCAAATTTCGATTTTTTTTCTTCTCCTATAAATTGCCGCCATTACCGAAGATTTGAGTATTTTGGTAGCAGCAAAAATGGAGGATGCGACGGTGAAGAAATGGATCGTCACCTACACGAAGCACGTCAAGCAGAAGCGCAAAGTCTATCAGGACGGGTTCTTAGAGCTCCACACAGCAGCAACCACCAAGGTACTGTGGCTCCTGACCGAATCTCAGATTCGTAACCATTTGAACTCAAAATTTTCAAATTCGTAATGATCTGCAAAACCCTAGGTGATGTGATTTTTGTTCCGGTTGGTGCTCAGGTTATGCTGTATGATGATTGTGAGAAGCTTCTGGAATGTAGGCTCTTGAAGAAGGATGAAGCTGTAAGCAGCGGTGAAACGCTGACCTTCAATGCTTATCTGGTCGATGTCGGCGATCCGGAGGGCGCTCATAAGCCTGTTACTCAGTTGAATTTTCAAGGGAGAGAGAAGAAAGTTGCTGAGAAGCCAGATTTGGTGCACAGCCACAAGTTGAGCAACAATTCCATATCTCCTGGTGTGGATACGCTAGCTTGATGCTTGTTGTATTGTGTTGTTTATTTGGCAACCCTCTAATGTTCTGGTTTCTGTAGATAGAAAGAAGACTAGGGGAAAGCTGCATAATCTGAGTCCGTCCCGAAGAATCATCAGAGGTTTGTGTAATCACTTGCTTAATTTGATATATGCATTATTTGTGAATTGTTATTTCAAAATCGCCTGCAGAAAAATGGAAACAGCACCTCTATTTTAACATTAACATTAGCTAGATGTGATGTGATGTGAATGTTTCTTGTATGCTAGATTTCAAGAAGAGTGAACTGCACAAGTATGGAACGCCACACAGCAGCCCGGATACAACAATGCCAAGTGCTACAGGTTACTTATCAAACCATAGACATTGTTTTTAGCCGAATTGCTGATATTGTTCTAAAATCTTGTTTTTTTTGCCTGTGTTCAATGGTATGGTAGATGGAGATTCATGACAAAATTGTCATAGATTTTTGTTCTGTTTGGTTTCTTATTCCATGAGTGGTTAAGTTGTTCTTTTATCTACATGTAGAGTGGCAGGTCTTGTACACGTCACAAGTAACTCAGAAGGCAAAGAAGTATCATGACGGGTCCTTAAGACTTTCAAGTTGCGGATCTATTGGGAGGCAGGTTTGTTATCATAACTTTTATCATGTCATTGGACCTGAATAGAAAAATAGTACAAGCCTCACTTATTTTATTTTCACATATTTTTCCTGATTAATGAAGTTATCTATCCATTCTTAATTGATGGGCATGGCTTAGACAAGTTTAATTTGGATTTTGGAGGGGCCATTGTTCTCATGGTTTGCTGTTTCTTGGCATCGGTGAAGGTCTTTCTTTGTGATGACAGCAAGAAAGTTCTAAGTAGCAGGTTCCTTAAGAAGGATGAAGTAATTAAATCTGACGAGTCAATATCATTTGATGGTTATTCGGTCGACATTGGAAGTCGTCAATCTTTGGTGGATTTGAGTGTTCAGGGAAGCAACTGCAAGTCTGATGGAGATGCAGAAAGAATGAATAGGCGGAAGAATTATCCTGAAGGCAAATTTCACCTTTTATTTTATTGATAAACATAAACAGTTTCACTTTTCTTCTTCTTTCTCCATGCATGAAATATCGCATATTCGCATCCCATGCTCCTGAGCTTTTCTTCTTCTGTTGCTATTCACCTATTATAACTCTTGTCAATTTATCAGCTAACTTGATGATCCGTACCATCAGACTTTAATTATCTTTTCTATTTTATGAACCACATTTCAGACTTTAAGATGAGTGGACATCCGAACAACAAAGCGTCACAGATTAGCTCTGATACAATTGAGTCTACTACAATGGGTCAGTCATGACAATTTTGCAATTGCATATGCTATGTTCTGAAATCCCTTATGTCGATTCTGGTATTTTCATATCCTATATTATATTCCCAAAGTTGCAAAGTGATGGGAATACAACTACTATAGCATAAGTTAATGGCTTCATGGAGTAATCCTAGTGTTTTGACATCATGGTTTTTAATCACCATTCATTATTTCTTGTCTTTATCATTAATTTTCCCTAATTGTATTCCATTTCGATGTAGAATGGGAGGTTCTGTACACTTCACATGTAACTCAGAAGGCCAAGAAGTATCATGATGGTTTCTTACGACTTGCAACTCGTGGATCCTGGGAGAGGCAGGTTGATTTCCATATTTTTCAAACATTTTTCCCTTTCATGTCACCAGTTCTATCATTCTATACCCTGTGTTATTTATAGTGTTGTAACAATTGGCCAAGTCGGCCGCCTAGACGGGGATTTTTACAATACAGACCCGATTTTATGTAATCGGTCGGTGTAAGTCGGATAGGTGGATCAAATCGGATTAAGTCGGATCTAGGCGAGTTTAGGCCAAAAATTTCAAAAATAATAATCTAGAAAATAAAATTAAAAGATACTCAAAACTAAAATAATTTATAGTAAGTGGTACTTTTATTGATATATTTAAGTATATAAACGTCATAAATATTAACATTTTTATATCTTATATCTTAAGTATTTACTTTACATCTAACCTGATTTATATTTTGATTGTATGTATATTAATTTGTTTAATAAATATTAACAAAATACAAATCCGATTAATCCCCAACTGGTCCCTGA
This sequence comes from Geranium brycei, assembly GCA_036897365.1. Lineage (NCBI taxonomy): Eukaryota > Viridiplantae > Streptophyta > Magnoliopsida > Geraniales > Geraniaceae > Geranium > Geranium brycei. Next base: position 2,093 of record JAYMTP010000208.1, on the reverse strand, counting down.
TTAATCCCTGGAGTCTCTATACGACCGACTAGCCCCTAGCGACTTTTACCACACTGGCTATTTATTGATCTTGTTAACAATGAGTACACTTCCCATCCTGGCATTATGCAGACCATGATTTTTTATATATATGTTTGGAAATGGATCCAAATTGCATATTTTTACTGTTGCTTTATCTCTGTTCTTATGATGGCCCAATTGGCGTTCACACTTCTCTTGGTTTTCTGTTCAGATAATGCTGTATGATGCATGGAGAAATCACTTAGATAGTAGGTTTCTTGAGAAAGATGAAGAGATAAAATCTGGTGAATCAATAGCATTTGCTGCTCGTTTTCTGGTTGACGTTGGTGAGCCTAAAGAAAAGCATGAACTTCCAGTGAATTTGGACGTTCAAGTTAAAATTAGCAATCTGGAGAATGCTAAGATAATTCCTGCACAACAGGATTTTATTAAACCTAAGAAACCTGTTATAAAAGGTTAGTATACATCTCTTAGATATGATTCATTTCTTCCATCTTGGTACACAGAACTGCCGAGCAAAGAGAAAAATGACCTGTAAAATTTGATGCTTGCATAGTTTGTACATCAAATTTGATCTCTGGCGAGATCTCTGGTCCTGAATATGGCTGTACCTATTTTTTTCGAAATTTTTATTGATTTGCTTGCATAGTTTATAAATCAAATTTTATCTCAGGCGGGATCTTTGGTGCTGAATATGGTTGTGTTTGAATATGCAGAGAAGTCTCAAAGAAACTCTTTATCAGTGGAAGCTGCAGATTTGCATTTGAGCAATCCTGAAGTAGTGGAAATAAAGTTAACCGCAAGAGTGCCTACAAAGAAGCCCTTACGTGATGGTTTGTCAATAATTACTTTGCACATCCACATAGTACTTAACAATAGCTGCATCATATACATAGAGAAACATGATTAATCTTGTTGATGTGCAAAACAAAGATTTCCTTAATTTTCCTTTGGCTTTCATTTGCTACTAATTTTTAGTTCTGTGATGCAGCCCATCAAATTTTGTCCATTCTCCAAAAACCTATGGCTCTTGAGAACATTGTTGGAGGGTGTCTTGATAAGAGCATGAAAAGGCCAATTTCTTTCACTGAGGATCTTCAAGTCTCGGATGCTTCACCGTTACATCATTCTGAAAATAGTGAATCACTAAGAACATCAGTGCCACACTATTCAAGTGAAAATCTAGATAAGTGGGAGTCATCCGATTTTCTATCTTCCAGAGGCAAGTGTTAATGTGGTTTTATGTACTTCAAACTTTCCTCACTGTTGAGTACCCTGAACACATCTGGTTGTTCGTTTTTTGAGTTCTGCAGCAATATCTAGTTCTTCTGGGCCTGGCAGTCAACTCGACAAGGATATGGAACCTGAGAACTCCAAAAAGGTTTGACTCGGTTCTAGAATTTTCATTTGTGTTTGTTGCAATACTCAGCCTTGGGTGCTTCGTATCGAACTAAAACCATCACACATATTCTAGAATGTAGCTGAACTAAATTTCCCTGCTAGTATGTGTCTATGGGAAACCATCCCAAATTACGTAACCGTGTTTTATTATCGTTGTTACAGGCTTATAGGGAAGCTGACATGAAATGGCACGATGAATCTTGCGCTACAAGCGTAAATGCTTCTCGTGGTCCTGAAGGTGATGAAAAGGAGAACTCTCTACTCGATCGTGTAAGGGAAATGGATGACTGTCCAAGTTTCGATCTCGGAATTTGAAGAAAGAGCTTCAAGTCCGTACTCTTAAAATGATATCCAGTTTCTGTTGGCCAGAATATAAATGTCTGATACATCCATCTTTATGCCTTAAAATACTATTTCACGAACCATATTATTCTGAATTTAATCACGGTAAAAACCTAGGGATGGTAATATTCTCCGTCCCCGACGGGATCTCCGAATCTGAATGAAAACCGGGTAGGGAATCCCCGAATCCGAATGGGAACGGGGCGGAGACGGGGTGAGGTATCCCCGTCTCGCTCCGTCCTGATATATTAAAAATATATTTTTTTAAATTAAAAATAATATTTAAAAATATATATTTAATGAAAAATAATATTTTAAATATATATTTT
>JAYMTP010000207.1:0-41222 GCA_036897365.1 Geranium brycei | reverse complement strand
TTTGTGTTTACAGACCGTAGATTTAGTTGCATTTCTGTTTGGGTGCCGAGAAAGTTGAAGGAAATCGAGGGTTTTGGATTGGGAAATTTTAGTTTTTTTCAATACCCAAGTGACAGTTACTTGACCCAGTTGAGCTTAACCTTTTAATTCGGCTTATTGAGGTGTTACTGTAAATACAAGGCATGAAACTGTTATGAAACTTTTAATTTATGAGTATGGTAGATGAGGAATGTATTGATGTAACTGTTATGAAAGATTTCATATTTTTGGTAAAGGCAATTTTAGTGGAGACAGATAGAGTGAAAATGGATTATAAAGGAATGTGTTGTTGTTGCTGCTGCTGAATATGGAGATTTAAATGTTTCTTGCTGTTATGCAAAAATAGGGGGGTTTGGGTTTTTGTTGAGAGATTTCATTTGGACGTTGATCATTTTTCCTAGGTTTTAGTGTTTTAAGAGGATTTTATTCTTAAGGATTGATTTTGTCGTGTGTTAATTATTACAGGAAACATAAGGCCCGTCTGTAGCGAATAGCGATGTCAATGCCATGGCCTTGTTTGCTTGTTCTGCTGCTGGTGTTGGTCGTATTCACATCACAGTTCGAGTGGAAGCAACAATTTGGGGACGAAACTGAGTCGAGTCCGGCTACTTCCTACAAGGAGCAATATATTTCGAAAAAAGAAGAAACCGTGAAAGAAAAGGTCAGTTGTCGATTTTCATCATATCAACGAGTTTTCTTTGTAGGACAAATACTGATTTAATATTGAAGAATTTGGTTGTGCAGTTTCATGTGTGAAATATGGAAGCATGTGTTTGCGCAAAAATTCCACATATGTAACTTGTTGGCTAGAAAAACGGTTTCATATACGTATTTTGGAACTTAGTTGGGAGTTTTGAACTTGGGAACTCACATTACAAGGGAAACAGTGACTAGCAAAGTATCTCGAACACACATCTTTCTAATAGTATCATAACTTGTCTTGGTGACTTGGACATGATGTAAATTCTTGTGCAGATTGACCTTCGAAACACCATAAATAGCGATCAGTTTTACGAAAGTTTATTGCCTAGCAATGACTTTACACCCCAATTAAGGCTTGAGCCAAAACCGATATGGGGACTTTACTTCTTTTGTTGACAGTCAAGACTCTGCTCCTTGCCTTTTTCTCAAGTGGAATGAATGGCAAGACTTTAAAAGTTGGATCCCTTTTGCAACTAATGTAGTCATTCCTGAACAAAATATACAAAACAAAAAAATTCGTGGCTGGAGAATGGACCATCATTTCACATTTTTCATATAACCTTTGCTAAAAGGATCTCACTAACACGAGATTTTCACTGGCATGACACTTTTTATGTCTAATGTTACTTGTCTTCTAACTCTTGCTTGATAAATGTCAATTCTTCTGGTATCTGCAAATTACCACTATTTATTACCAGAGATTTTATGTGATTATGACTCTCAAGGACTGCCTTAGCGTGATAGAACATAATCCTTAGAATGAGGGTCCTGAGTGTACATTTGGATTTTTCGTGTATGGAGATAGTAGAAAAATAGACCATGATTCATGAAATCCGGTGATACACCCTGACGGTGTATCGACTAGAACAAAGAAAAATTGGAGAAATAAATAGATAATAATAAAAGACTTTTGTTGATAATATAGTTCCAGGTATTCGAGAGACCTGGTTCTCTCCATCCTCGGGCTCAATACAAGACTAATCTCACCTCCCTACCCTAAACTCCTCCCCTTCTTGAAGTCTTTACTTACTTGATTGACAAGTAGAGACACAAAAGGAAAATAATAAAAGGGAAAATATAATGAAAGGGGAATATAATCAGGAAAGAAATAATCTTTCCCCTTATCGCTGCCCTTGAGTCAACCGTTCGTAACATCCGGCTAGTCATCAATTTATCCCCGATTAGTCTAAGATTAATCCAATTAATCTGATTAACTCCTGATTAGTCCCCGGAGTCCCTATCCGCCTGACTAGCGGCCTATCGTTTTATACAACACAGATGTCACCTGAATCGAATAAGTGAAACTACCAAAGGTTTTGAGCAACGATTTTCATGCTGCTGTTAACTTATTCAAAATTGAGTATTCAATTATTCTTGTTTATAATTTGAAACACGACATGATTTTGCTATGGACCATCCGTAATCTTTCTACTCTTCCATAATGATGCTTGTGAATCAATGTCTGTCTCTGCCCTCTGGTACATGAATTAGCCCAATTTTATCAATTATACGAACCTTTGTTGTGTCCAACGCGCTATGTTGTTACTTTTTTTATCAGTTATTCTGTTGGGACGTACGTACTGAATGTTGCTTGATGTCCTTTAAACTTCATCTATATGTCATCACTCCGAGGAGTCTAAAGCTGTTTTCACTATTACAGTTGAATTTTTTCCATTTCAAAGCTTTTATCGGTTCTTTTCTCTACACAGATAATCCTCTCTCAAGAGAAAAACATTCAGAAACTCAACGAGCTCGTGCGAAGTCTTCAAGAACTGTTAAAACAATGCAGAGGAGAGATTGAGGATCCAAATGTCACTGCAAAGCCTGTAATAGAGACTTTCACTGAGAGAGAAGTCATGAATCGTTGACTTTCAAGAAACGTCATGTATTCGGTATGTCATGAATGTGACTCGAGCTCGATTATAACACGGAAACTGACGTATCTGTCTACAAGGGGCCTTGATCATTGAAGTTGAGAATGCAATTACAGCAGAAGTAGTTAGGAGTGTGAGAAACAAGACATGTGAGGGGTCAAATCCAACATCAACATAGGCTCAATCAAAATCAGACATGATTCTGAATAACATGTCTGTTTTAGCTTCTCTTAATGTTTTAGGTTTCTAGTTGCAGTTGTTGATAATGTGTTGCTATCCATCTTTTTCTGAGATTAATTGGGTGTTCATCAATCCTCTAACTTTTCATACTCACCAACTTGTTGTTCATTGTCACTAATTAGCTTCTGGTTTTTGTTGCTGTCTTTTGGAGCCTGTTTTTGGCTTCTGTTTCCTTTATTTCTAATGTTTTGAGTATTTGAAGGACTGTTATAAGGAGAAAGATAATTTGCAGAAATAAACATAGAAATGGAAATGAAGTATGAGAACACCATATTTAATAGGGTTGGGTCATGGTTCTAGAACTGAACCGGTCACCACAGTTCTCAAATGTGAGGAACCATAGGCTTTTGACGGTTTGGTTACAACCTTCTATGACCACGAACGGTTCTTCAGTTTTAATAGAATTAAACCGCTTGAATTTGGGTCTTCATTTTGAGCTTGATTTATTGGTCAAAATAGGTTTATAGAAGTTGTTTTTTGACTAATTAAACAATTTTATTTCATGTAATTGAATACTAAACTGTAAGGGACTCGAGTAAAGGTAAAGCGATAGGGGCACGTACCATGAGATCGAGACCAGCACCTTGCTTACTTAGGGTTCCCAACTTCGTTGCCTTCTTCAAATATCCCAGAAAGTAGGGGTGAACAAGCGAGAAAGTTTCCTTTGTCAAGCCAATAGCTTCTCTCTTTCCTTTGAGAAATAAGAGGGCTAGCTAGCTTACTAATAGAATCATATAGGGCTTTTTATTAAGTCGGAATCGATTCTAGAATAGCAGAAGTGCTACTTACTACTTTGTTGTAGAAAGTCGGAGATAGAGAGGGGACTCTATCATACCTGCTAACTCCTAGGATGAGTACTAGGTCCCCTGTCTTTGGCAGGAAAAGTCCCTCCCCCTCTTCATTGCATTCGAGCATATGGATTTCCTCTTCGTCAGTCGAGCATTTAGAAACTGGTCGAGCATTTATCAACCCTCAAACGAAGTTTGAGCCGTTTCTCCCCTCTTATCTTTGTTTGAGACCGTTGTCCCAGCAGTCTAGCAACTGCTGTAATAAATTCCTCTCCTTACGGACCCTCGGTAGAGTGAGTCTACTTAGCGAACTGGCAGGACGTGGAGATCGATTGATCAATATGAATCTCGAGAGTGGAGACCACCGCCCCCGGCATCCTTGTCTCTCCGGCCGGGGAGGGGCTTGCTATCGTAACCGGTCTATGTGGAGAACCCCGTATTAAAGAACGAGAGTCCATTCTAGCCTTCTTCCTCAATAGCTCAGTGGTAGAGCGCTCGGCTGTTAACCGACTGGTCGTAGGTTCAAATCCTACTTGGGGAGAATGGAGAGTCTTCGCCCCGCTTCGCGCCTCTACTTCGACTGACTTTATAAACTAGCAGAGGGACAAGTGGGAAGTTGATTCCAGCGTCCCCTCATCCATAGTTCTTCTAACGTCCTTCTTTCCTTCCAGACCCAGTACGACCCAGAACTCCTTCGCATACCAGAGTCAACATACCCCTCTCTCTCAATCGGCCAATTCAATTCGTCACCTCCAACTCACGCTTCGTCCTTCTTAGAACCCATCCCATTTAGTGTGGACTCGGCCCGGGAAAGGGAGAGTGGCTGAGTGGTCAAAAGCGACAGACTGTAAATCTGTTGAAGTTTTTCTACGTAGGTTCGAATCCTGCCTCTCCCAAACGGTCGAGCAACTTTGTACCTCTCCCATTGTAGATTGAAGAGAAGAGAAAGGGATTTATTGCTCTATATTGCTCTATATAGAGGTATTTCTTGCTTTCCGGAAGAGAAAGGGGCTCAAAGACTGTAGTTGATGCAGGGGCGGCAGCGTTTACGAGCTGGAATAAGGAGGAAGGCACCTTCGAAGATGAAGGAGTTGGTCACGTAACGTAGGATTTAGTTGCGGAGAATTGCAGTTAGCTCAAAAACATGTAAATAGATGCTCGACCAGAATCACAAGTTCTTCATTTTACCTCCTTTCCTCTTCGTTTCACTCGAGCATATAGTCAAACCTCTGAACTTCGTTTCACTTCGCTAAACAACATTAAATAGGGGCCCTTATCTTCCCTCTTCACTTCTAAGAGACCTTTCTTCCCTCTTTCCGAGTCACTTAGTCCCTGGGTCTCCAAGGTTGGTTTCTCTTAGTAACATCCCTCTCCATCCTAGAAGTCAGCTAGTCGTTCTTTCTGTAGGACTCTCTTCCGAAAAGCAATCAATACCAAGGTATTCCCTACGCTTGGGGATAATAAATACCTTTCGCTTTCGGTTCGAAGACCCTAGGGGATTCTTTGTTGCTGTTGCTACTTCTTTTGTTTGCTACTTCTTTTGTTTGCTACTTCTTTTGTCTGTCTTTTCTCGTAATAGGACAAACTTATCTTATAGAAATTGCTTCTGAAATAGCAACAATAATATAGAGTTGTTCCCTCTTTCAGAGTCACTTGGTCCCTCTTTCCGAGTAATCAATCCCTAAGGTCGGTCCCTAGATAAAGTGCCGTTCCATGGAAACCCTAGTTAGTGCGGGTCTGTGGCCCTATATATAGCATGAGGTAAGGACGACCTTATCAACGCTAGAGATCAAATCCATGGTTTAACTAGAGCATGAAGACCTAGACACACTTGGGATAAAAACCTTGGGCTTTACGCTCTTGGGGATTCCCTCCTAGGAAAGTGAGACCTCAGTTCTATTAATTCCGTAGGTTCGAATACTACCGGTCGAGTTACTACGTTCCTTCATAAGCCGCAAATAGCAAGCAAATCAAATAAAGGGATAGGAAAACGTTGACAGACAGTCCCTCAGCTACTTCGTCCCAAATAAACCAAATTAAAGGTAAGTCTCGCTATAAATCCCTCTTCTAAGTCACCCTTATTTAATTAATCTAAGTCACCCTTATTTAATTAAGTAAAAGTAAAGGCAATTGGCATCCCTCTCATTTCATTCGATAAATCCCTCCCTCTTCTAAGTCACCCTTATTTAATTAAGTAAAGGACGCTTTGCTCCTCTTTCCGAGTCACTTCGTTAGACCTCTGGGCGAGAGATAAATCCCATGCGCATTCTGGGCTAGGGAGCAAGATTTCTATTGTTTCAAGTTGCTACTCACCCATAGCGAAAACCTGTCAAATTGATCAAAACTAAGGAGAGAAAACAGTATTTCTATTTGGGGGTTCGAATCAAGACTGGCTACCCGAAAGACTGGCTAAAAGACAATCCCTTCCTAACCGGATCGAAATCCCGGATCGTTTCACTCGAGACCTAAGGCCCTCTTCCTAACTTAGAGAAATCAATCCCTCTTCGTTATCACTCGAGACCTAAGGCCCTCTTCCAGAAGAATATAACTAACCTCTCCCTAGGTTTTGTCCCTCTTCTATGAAGTTGAAGTGAAGCAAGCGAGCCTAGGTAGACCGATCTGAGTCAGTTTATCCAGTATTTTAGGAAATGTTCGGGATAGATTCACTCCCGGTCTTTTTTCACGTTTTTGCCGTCTTTTTGATATAAATTAGCGCTTTTGTGGGCTTAGATATTAGCTAGTCCCATTAGGGGTTGGTTCGAGATGGATATGAAAAAGCAGTATATTGATAAAGAGAAAGCTTTTGAAGGATTGATTGATAAACATCTTGTTATCCAAACAGAAACGAATTCAATTGTTGTAAAGCTTAAAGGAAAGAGGAGAGGGGTGATAAATGCGGGGTATCGCTCTTAGTTAGGGGTTAGGGATGATTTATTGCGAGAATGAAATGAAGAGTGAGAGGGTATGCTCTTAAGGGTTGATAAATGCTCGCCCTTTACTTAAATAGGGGTTCTTTCTCGTTAAAGCTAGAGGGACGAAGTAAGTGACTCTTCTTTCCTGGAACATCCTTTTATTCTGATTGATGGGACTTCTGTCTTAAATCCCTTGACCTAACCTCTCCTGATGTTCTTGGTGAGCTAGCCTGTCATCCACCGCCCCAACTGTGATGGTCCCCTTCGGCTAGTTCTTTCACAAGTGACCCTGTCTTCCATCTGCTTCTTCCTCCTAATGGTTTGGTCCCCCTATAATGAGTGGGCCTTATACACTCTTTTCTTTCACTTGACTGATGCCAGCGGCGTCAACGCTATTTTAGGCCCGGCTCCATAGTGTTTCGGGTTTCTAATTATTATCCCCAAAGAGAATCAGCGCTAGGCATCTCTTGTTCACTGGATTTCTCACATCAACCCTTCGATCTAGCCTCCAAAACAAGTCATAAAGTATATATTCTCTGGCGAAAGGCTGTTTAGTTGTCATTTTCACTTCATCCAATCTCGGATGCTTCGCTTCGTCTGTCTTTCATTGAATGAAACTCAACAAGCGTCCTCTTTAGGGAGAAGTGCTTGACGTGCCTTACCGGGAATCCTTCATAAAGCAGGGCTGGCTTATTCTATTACCTCACTCCCTCTTTCTTCGAAATGATTATAACCTAGTAGTGCAGCTTCCTTTGGGCTTCAAGAAAAGTTGACTTCTTCTACGCTTCCTGCTGTTTGCTGCTTTGGAAGTCTGACTGGGTATAGGCTACGACTTCTAATTAACAAGTTTGACTCTTTCTCTTTCAAATCAAAGAGGTTTACGTCAAGCAGATTGGAGGTCAATCTATTTTCCTATCTTACCTTAGTATAAAGAATTTCGCCTAACAATCAACAAGCGAGTGTACCGCTCTGTTCTATAGTCGTTAGCGCTAGGAATGGCTACTCACTTTGACAGTGGAGGAATTTTGGTGCAACAAAGCTTCTAGTTGAGTTATCTACTTAAGTAGGGAAAATCGAGTTCTCGCTAGACTGACCCGTAACGGAATTAGTAAAGTCAAGATTCAGAGAGGAACTCTAGTCAAGGGATAGGTTGTGAAAAGTGAAATATCGAACCAGGCTTTCTTCAATCGGTTGAACGGGACTCTTCTTTCTTAGCCAGAAGCCGATTCACAATCCATTCCGGTGTGAAGAGTATAAAAGCAAACCCATCTTTGACTAAAAGGAAGGTCTTGGTTCTTTCTTATACCCGGAAGTAGGATCTATGTTTCAAACATGAGCAAGGAGCCCTTAGATGTACATAGAGGATCTCTAATGGCGCTGGATGCTTACTAAGTAAACAAATGGATACTTGTTGAAGCAGCTTATTCTAAAATGGAGGCATTCTTGTGTGAGTATTGCACGAAGGGAAAACTGGTTCTGAAGGAATGCTAGCTATATGCTTCAGAAAGGGGTCTTCTTTCAAAGAATCTCCGTCCCTGTTGCCAGAATTTCTGGAGTGAAATGGACGACGTCCTTGTAGATCCCCACATAGAGCCAAAGACAAAAAACTACGATCCAGAGAAGGATCCGTTTAAAAACAATCAAAACAATCTTTTTGAGGAGGTCCATGATGATATCCAAATAGAAATTCTTTTTTCAATGTCAGTGGTACACAACTTGACTGAGCTCTTCTTGATGCTCAGAAGCAAGAATTCACGAACAATGCCTTTTTTTTCTTGAGGGAATGATTGAATCAAATACAAAGAATATGGTATTCATCCAGTAGCAGTAGCAGGGAGCTATGAGATAGAATCTCCTTCTTTAGCTTTAGGTAGGGCTTCTCCCCTTTACGCAGAGCTTTTGGCGGGTTTTCCGCTTTTCCAGTGTTAGCTAGCCCACTGCTTTCTTGTGAGCTACCTTTCTAGCTTATAAAAAGCCTTGGAACTCGTCTTTTTCCCGAAAGTAGGGTGTAGCTGCTTTCCCTTTCATTTTCTCTTTCTCTTTTCCCCTTTGGAAATGATGGTCAATCTTGCCTAGTACCAAGAGAAGAAAGACATATGATGAGAATGGGAAATGGGATCAGGCTTGGGGAAAGCATGCCTCTTAGCACGCCATTAGGGATGGTCCTTCAGTTCGGGGGTTTCAGGGGGACCTTCGAATAGGGGCTCGGGTATTAGTCCCGTTGTAGCATGACTCGATACGAATTGGTCCGCTCCGCGAGGTTGAACGAAGTCCTCTTCTTTATACGATGAAAATACGATGAAACCGTGGTCGCCACCCGCGGCGTCTCACATATCCCTTCTAGCCTTCTCCGTAGAACTAGTCTACCCAATCGTCACCTAAAAAAGTATAGCAGGACCTAAGTGACCTTCATGTGAATGAAATGAATAAGAGTTCACTTAAGACAAAGAAGATTCCCACTGATCGAGGAATTCAGACTTCACTTTTTTGTAAGATCACGTCCACGCCTTAGGCACTTCAAGTTCACCTGCTGTACCGATATCACTCCATAATCTGAAAGAATGCGAGCTATAGTCCTGCAATTAGTCTCGTACCGGAAACGACTTGATCTTGTATATTCTTAACATCTTTCTCATTCAACTAGAAATCTCGTCAGAGAAGAAAGAAGGTTGGCTGTCTTCATTCAAGTAAGAAAAGCAAGGTCCACAGAAGGTTGTAAAGTCGTACGCCCGGTTCACCACTGTAGGGCCAATCATGCGTGTTTTTTGACTATGCTTCACACATGCAAGTAGAATGTTGTTTTTCCGTTATCTTCACGCGTGGTGGAGGAAGAGTTGCAACAACTGAAGCAAGGCCGCGGGCCAAAGTCTGAAGCCATAGTGTCCGGTGGTTTGGTACCCTACTTTCGTAGGATTCCTTAATAGAGAAAGAGATTTCTCTACGAACAATACAAATCGGAGTTTGAAGAAGGAGAAGGAGTCCTCGACCCGCAACGGATAGAGGAGGATTTATTCAATCACAAGGCGGATTGAGGCGAAGACAAAACCTTTCGGAAAAGCCAGTCCGCCCTCCACCGTCTTTCACTTCCTCGAAATATAAGTGGGGTATAGTTATGTTATAGGTGCAGGGGGGGTTTAGGATTGATGCAATGGCCTGCCCTTCTTACACAAGCACTTCTAAGAGACCACTCTTCTACTTTGAAAGCGCAAGAGCTAAGTGGATGGTGGCTTTTAGGCGAAAGGCTGCTTGCTTAGGGAAGGCACCGAGGGCGGGGTTGGAGAGTAGGCTTGCTTATTCCTTCTTGCCTTCTCTTCTAATCAATCCCTTGCTTCTTTCCTTTTGTGAACTGGAGCTGAGCTACCTGACCATAGTCACTCAGTCTATTTACTCCCGCCTCATCCGTTGGATGTAAGGAAAGTAGGTATGGAGGAACTTCTACATAGATTGCCTCCTGGATATCCGGATGAATATGCCTTTGTTTTCGTTGATATGGCGGTGGGACGATAGAGCTCAAATCAATTGAATACCGTTCGTGCCCTACTAGGAGTGGAGTGATGGTTTAGGCTTTTCGAACTTCCGGCACATCAAGGCAAGGATAAGGAAGATAGCCAACCGCATAAAGTGTTTTTGAATGCCCAAGCCTTCAAGAGCGCTTGCTTTTGTGGACATGTCAGACAGCAGTCCCATATTATAGCATAATCATTTGATAACTAAGAAAGCAGCTGCTAGCAGATGAGATTGGACCTATAGACTATGCACCAAAGCAAGAAGCAGGCAAGACACGTACAGCCAGAGCAACCGTAGCTACTGTTATACCGTTACCGCCCTACTACTTGTAGTGCACTCGCTACCCTAAGGTTTAGTTAAGAGTTCTAGCTTCCTGATGACTAAAGAAGACTTTGATCCTGGCAAATAAGTTCCTACTATTGAATGAGAATAACAAGAAGGACGGATAGTCAAGCCTATCACTTGAATGGATAAAGAAGTCGAGCTACTTGAATCAAATAGTAGCGGATATTTGATGAATCATGCGCTTCAATTAGATGAGACATGTTCAAAGGCGCAATAAATGTAATCCTGAACTCCTGCCCTAACCCTTTAGCCTCGCTTGTCCCCTCCAAACCTTTCTTGTGATGAAAGAAAAGAGGTTGATGCACCCTCTGGTGTGGAAACTTTACTGGCTTCGGTCGAATACCCAACCCAGGAAAAACCTTCCTCTTCTTTCAGTTCTAGTCGCATCTTCGGACCTAACTTGTAGAAGTAGGCATAAGAGCTCTATCAGCTAGCTCGTTCTGGTCTAGTTGCGCCATAAGAGAAGGTCGGAGCTCTTCATTCCAACTAAAGGAATTCAACAACTAGGGGCATCCCCATTGTTAGCTTCCCTTCGATCCTCATACCATACTGAGCTGCCTAGCTCCAAGACTTGTAGTTGAGCCTATTACTAACCTTTCCTAGCCTATGGGGAATACAAGGGGGAATCCTCACAGTCAGATAGCTATGAGTGAAAGAAGAAAGATAGTTTAGAGTTGACCGTAGCTACTTCTTCCCCTGGCAAGACTTTGAAAGTTGGGGAAGAGAAAGAAGTTCCCCTCCAATCCAACACTGATTCGTATCTAATAGCTTCTTCGAGCCTTGTTCGATCGAGATTCAAGTTCATCTTTTAGGGTCGGTATGAGTGAGGTGCCGAGCCTCTTCATCACATGGTGAACTTAATGAACCTGGGTGGGACTTGAGGTACACTACTTCAATCTCACGCCTTTGGTCATACCAGAGTTCCATGACATCTACGCAATGATAGGTGTCATATAGAGGAGGTCTGAGCTCTTTGGTGATTGGCGTGATTCTCATTTCGTATGGAGGAGACGCGAACATCGTGATTGGTTTGCCTTCCCTCGGCAAAGAGTGACTGAATGAACGAAGTCAATGAAGGAACGACTAAAGGAAGGAGTAAGATGAAAGGATGGAGCTTTCACTAATAGTTGGGGGTCGCTTTGATTGAAAAGTTTCTGATTCAATTAGAGTGCATTCTCGAACAGTCAGAGCTGAATCGGAATATCCCTTTTCTCTTTCCTCTCGTACCCTTGGGAAGTCCTACTCGACTATTACTGTCTATGCGGAAAAGACTCATTTCCTTCTTTCTCTTTCTTGATGTTCGATCGTGTACTAGCATAGCCCCTTTAGGTCTCCATTCCTATGTACGTGAGTGGTCCATCCCAATCCGTCGAAGTCTTACTTCCAGTGGTCCTAAGAGCAGTCCGAGTCCGAGCCTTACATTCTTCGAAGTCAGGTGAAATCTCCTTGATAATAGGATAGTGGTCTAAGCCGGCTGTTAGTGCACCTTCTCTTTCGCAGCGAAGTAATCCCCTTCTCCTATACTCGGGATAAGGGCTGAAGATGGAGTTTATGTTCTTTCAGGTTTAGCACCATAGGCTAAGTCCGCTAGTCTTGCATTCATTCCTCAGGTGAAGTGAGTTGGTGGAATATCCCCTACCCCAAAAACAAAAGAATAAGACAACTTAGGTCATTGTATCGGCCTTTGCTTCGGGTTCAATCGTATCAGCGCCTTCGCAGCCTGACTGAAGCCTTGAAGATATATCATTTTGGTTGCTTGTTGATTGATTCGGCGTCACGAGTGATATAAATACCTTACGAGGGTTTAAGGAAAGCAGTTCGTTCAGTTCAACTTTGTATTCAATCGGGCAAGCTTTCACATATTATGATTTTGACTCTCTATTTGAGCATTCCCACTTCAAAGATGAGGAAGATTCTCCTTCTTTTGTATGCCTCGCCGAGGGATTTTCCCAGCTCTAGCTACAGAACAAGAAGCGAATTAGCTTAGCTCTCGAAACAACCGGCGAAGGAGAAAGTTGTCCGTCAACGGGTCAATTCATTGCTTTAGGTAGGCTCTACTTGTCATTTCAATATCAGATGGGAGAACCAGTTCGGCAATAAGACCTGGGAAAGGAGATCACATGGCTTTTTCTGCTTCAAATCAAGCTGCGAAGAACAATCAAGGGATAACACCTCAATTAGGGCATTCTAGTTCGACATGCTACCTTCTCGTTGTATCGATTCTTGGTAGACAAAGGTGGTTTAGATCGAGACGCCTCCTTTCGGGCAATAACTCTGCCAGGGCTGGAGTTTCATCTTTGTCTTTCATGCTTAGATGAATGGGTCTTTCAGAATCGGATTGTAAAGGTAGCGTTTCGGTTCAGATGAAGGAGTGTAAATAGTAAGAGGAGAACCAGCTTTTCTCTTTCTCTAGTTTGATGCCTTCCATCATCCGTTGAAAGAGGCACCCAAGAGATAGGTATGATTTTGGTGAAAGGCTCAAGTGATTCACCAACGGAGTCTAGGCCGTGTGGTTAAGGGGACTCGGCTTCATCGTATAGTAAAGTAAATGGAATCTGACCAAGCCACTAAGCGGCATCGGATCGAAGTGTACTTTAGTAACTTAGCACCCTATTTGCAAAAAGAAAGTCGAAGTTCTAAACCTTCCTTCTGGGCCATCCTTATCGGGAGCATAAAATGGACTTGCTACCCCAGCTCGAGCTAATGCCTTTATGCCGAAAGGACTCAGAGCTCTTATTCCGCAGTCTTTAGCACATAGCAGTCGACGCAGAAGAGAGCAGCCCTACAAATATAGTAAAACTTCCTTCCTGTGATGTTAGTATTCGTATTACATACACTGATGTAAGTGGAATCAATCACCTAAATGACATGATTCCACTGCCAGTGAGATTAGGAGCTTCCTGAGAAGAGTAAGTTGAATCATCCAATTCGCGCTCGCTCTCAAAAATAGACTATCCACAGTTTGCCAGAAAACTCTTCTTTCGATAATAAATAAATCCTTACACTCAAAGAGATTTATAAAACAAACAATGGCTGGAGAATTCATACTACACCAACTTTTCTCTGAAATAGAGAAAGCCTTCTAAGGTTCTGGAAAAAACTTCCAACAGACACTCCACTCAGGGAAGCAGAGCTCAGGCTCAAAGCCCTACGGGAAGAGCAGAACTCTCTTGTGAGAGAAATGACATGAAAACAAAACACCGAGGTCACGGAAGTGAAGGCAACTCAACAGGAGGAATAATAAGAGGAGCACAGGGATCAAATTGAAGGAACAGGAGAGAATAATAATAATGAGTTTATTTTAGCCAATTGTTAGTTATATTTGAAATGTAGTGCCTGTTCTGTAAGCTCTCTTATAGGATCTCCCTTTGTTATTTTTTCTAAAAAATAGATAACCTATGCGAAATCATTTATAAAATGTTTATATCAACCCAGTTTATAAATGCTTTGAATCAATATTCATTGGAGGTTATCATGGTGTATACACTTGGTAGTGTCGTAAATAGTGTACAATCAGAGTTTCCTGCTGTTCGCCTATCTACTCTGGTTGAGCATCTTGATTCCCTCATTAGAACGCATGCTCGTTTGATGAAAGATCGCAGGTGTGGCTCCTTCCTATGGTCTCTACTGCCAACTCGTTTCACTCCAGTTTCCCGTAGCAACTACAGCAAGCTGACTAGCTCGCTTACTTTACTTTCACTCAACAGCCTAGCTCTAACAAGCCAACTCCGTTCCTAGTTTCGCTACCCTGCTTTAGCCTCCCCCCTTATAACGAGCAAGTCAGTATACTAGCTGAGCTAGCCGCATTCCTAGTTACTACTTAGTAGCCTTATTTCACTTACAGCTATCTAAGACATTAAGGGGCTGTGTAACTGCTGTTAGAACGCTTCGTTACGGATGTCGAAAAGTGAAGATTGGTTCTGTGCCAGGTCATGGTGATATGCTGGATTGGATAAAGGGTTGTTTCGTCGATAGCATTATCTGATGTGGGATGCGTAGTAGCTGTTGTCACAGTAGGGGTCCCTAAGGCGGGAATTGTCCTAAAGTAGCCATAGCGTTGATTGCTCTCCTTGTTCTATTGTATGGGCGAATTATCTTAACGAAAGCCTCCCTCGTGTGAGGGTTGTCATAACTTGTGTCTATCCGCTGTGAAATGACTTCACTTAATAGAGTCCTAAGGGCAGTCTCTTTGAGAAGGGGCCATATTAGTTTTGATTAGCTGTCCAGATAAAGAAAAGTACAAATACTAATCTTTCTTGAGTTATACCTCACCTAAGATGGACTCAGAGGCCAAGAGTTCCGACCGACTATCGAATCAAAGAAGCGCGAGCTCTACTGTATCTACTTGCCCGATCATAGCTCTCTTATGGCCCCCATTCGAGTAGGGCAAAAGAGGACAAGCGGAGGAGAAGAGCTAGCCCGGTGACGAGGAGTCTGAATCCCAGTCTAATCGAATAAAGGCGCTAGCCAGTGTATTATAAGATAAGGGAAGATGAAGAGAATGAAGCGGGAAGGACAATATAGACGGATTCCCTTTCTATTTTCCTCACATAGGATTCTGCGGGAAAAGAAACAAAAACAAGCCTATTTGTTGGCGCGCCTCTTTCACTACTTACATCAATATCTGATCTATCCGCTCATGCAAGCATTAATAAGAGGATGTTGATTCGTAACTGAGCTACTAGAGAGTTATAAAAGAAAGGGAGGGTCTCGCATCTAAAGCCAATCCATTTACAAGTGAAATCTTGCCCAACTCCAACTACAAGGAAAGAACATAAAACCTAATTGAGAATCGATAGAACACACCAGCGACCAGACTTGCTACGCTAGTAGGTCTTGTGGGCAAAGCAAGAGATCTTTTCTTAACATCAAACCTGTTAGGATTAGATAGAAATGATAAGAGAACCCCAACAATTTCTTTGTTTTAAACGCCTCCTAATTTCCGGGAATTAGTCACTTCAACAGCCTTCGATGGTTATACAGGTATCCACAGTACGAACGAGATGGATGCTTGTTGTCCCAACCATTCTTTCAATCCCGAGCCGGGGTAATTTAGAACAAAGTTTTCGTGTTGTTGATTCCTAGGTGTAGTGATTCTTCCCCTATGCTGCTTATTGGCACTAATACAATAGGATTGACCCGTAGAACCTCTAGGTTTCACCTTCCGCTCAATACTAGAATCGATAAACGAAACATAGCATTTTAGGTTACATTAATCGAGGATACACGACAGAAGGAATTGTTCTATTTCCAAACTTCACCTTCAATAAGCGTAGATTTTTTTCAATAACTTGGCGTGTCTTTCTCGTCAGACTGAGATAAATGAAAATAAAGAAATAAAAAACCAAGAATCAAATCGCACCATCCCATTCAATAAGGGACTTAGGTAAATGCCTATTTTTTGCTCTATACGAACTGGGAGGCTCGTGGACGGACCTATTACCCTACGCGTACGCGGACTGAAGGACAAAAAGAAACTCCTCAACCTCTGAGTTCTTCAGTAGATAGGCGATTCCTCGTCACGCCTAGAATATAGAATCTAAATTGGCACCGGTTTTTTTATTGTTTATTGCTTTCACTGGAAGGCTTTCCTTCCCTGCCGAGGAGTTAGAACTAGGAGAGTCAGCCTACCCAGCCGCTATCAAGGATAGTTTTCTATAATGCTAGAATGTGAGGGAAAAAGGAAGACGCTGACATTCAGACTCGGTTTAAGCCCCTTTCACCTTCTTTGCTCGGGGAAAGCCTCTCAGTCCTCCCATAGAAGAGTAGACGAGAATGGCACTTGTGCCCAGAAGTCATTCAAACTCAAAGACCGTTCGCCAACTACTCTACTATTACTATTGATCACTCGTGAACCCAAATGTAAAATTCAGGAAAAGCCGATTGGCGGCATCAGCCTCTTCAGTGACAGCTTATGATGAAGCGAAACTAAAAAAGCCTATTTATTGAGAGGAGAGGCCAGGGCCTCCAAAAAGACCTGCGAAATATTCATCTTCTAGTTTTCCACTCTGCTAGATCTATAGCGGGTCAAGCCCTTCAGCCCTTAGGGAGTCTCTTTTCTTTCTCTGGGAAACCCGTAGGCTTTTTATTGGCTTTCCGGGAATGGGGTCCCTACAAAAAAACAGTGGTGGAGCGCCCACTTTCGGGGATCCGGGCAACCTGCCCCATATGATCTGCCTAAGCACTAAGAGAGACATCATGTGCGGGAGTGAACAATCAACCATGAGGCAAGGTACCCTTAAGGTAAGATACCGAAAGATCCACTTCGCTAGTGAAAGGCGAGTGGTCTTATTCTACAGGCTGGGTATTACCCCTCATTTCTCCTCTAGGCTAGATACATACTCTTCTCCATATTTTGATAGGTAGGTCTGGGTAGGCCCCGACTATTTCAGTTTCACGTTCACATCCGCCACTGACTGCGGATGATTTTACTTTATTAAGATAAGAGACGGAAGCCCTAAACCTAAAAGTCAAAAATGGGAATTGGACATCATCTGCTCCGGCGAAAGCAGTTTGATCATCTATGGCAGAAACCGACTCAGCAACCAAAGTGATGGAAAAAGATCCAGCGAGGGCAGATCCTTTAGACGATTATAAGGGGGGTAGGTGATTCGGCTACATCAACTACTCAAGCATCTTAAGTGGTAACATATGGTCCAGCAACGGAAACCGATGACGTGATATCAATTTTCTCGCCTAAAGTCGCCGGTTTCGGGATAGCGTACTCTCCAACAGTGTAAAATGAAACGAAAGACGGTCATCTTTTTCGAATAGGAGCTAGCAGCACTCGATGAAATGAAAGGAGTTCTAAGTCAACGACAGAAGTTTGATTATATATCATCGTCCACAGCGGAAATTGGATCATCTAAAGTACCCGATGGGGTGTGAAAAGCCTAGTTCTTGTAAAAGCCCCCACTCAAGGGGAAGGAAAGACAGATCAGTACCACCCCTCTCTTCCTATTCCACGAAATTCATTTATTGGATAACTTATCCCAAGGAGTGAAGCTACAATAGACCCAACCCAATTCATGTTCCTCTGTCAAGATCAAGATGAAGGGGGGAGGATGAGATCTTTTGGCGGGTTAGTGGTTGGCTAAGATGGAATCTTCACCTTTGCTTTCAAGCTATCAAAGCCGGGAACCAAAGACGTTTAGGATCGATTCCTTATTCCCCAAAGGCCGACCCTGACATCATCCTAAAGAGAATCAAGATATCCCAGGAACCAAGCTAGGGATTCATGACTAGCGAAAGCCTAGCGAACAAAGAAGCGCTCATTCTCTATCGTGTTTACCTCCCTTAGCCCACTCCTACCTAGGCAGGAGGAGATAGAGGAATTTTTGTCTTTGGGCATCCTCCTCTTAGTCTTCCGGTGAGGAGTAGGTATATCTTGACTTTATAGGTTACGGGAATAAATATCTGTTGGAGTTCGAGTGGAAGTTGCCCGGTTCAAGTACGCTAAATGCGGTATCAATAATGCATGGCCAACCAACTTCGTAGCTCGATCTTATACTTTTTTAGGTAACAGATTTAGACTTACACAAGTTGGAAGATTCCATTCACGAAGGAAGTATTTGAAAAAGAGAATGCGAGACAGAATGGGTTAGTTGTTTGGTAGCCGAATCTCCCGTCTGTTTCCGCCCCTTACAAGAGCTGCACTAAACAAATGGAAAGGAGCCCGAATGCAAATATTCATATATCATATATTTGGAAGGGTCCGCAAGAGAAGAGAGAGCGGTGGACAAAGTGGCTCCCCTACTTCCCCGATTCGAGAAGAAGCAGTGCGGTTGTGTTTGATCGAGCAACTAACGAGCAAGCAAAGGAAATGGCTGATTCACCCCAGAAATGGCTGATTCGGAAATGGCTGATTCACCCCCTCCTCACTAGGAACTCTCTATTATTTATAGACGTTCTTTAGTGAACTTCTCCCGTTAGCTCAAACAAAAAATCGAAGAGAAAATGCAAAGGATGGGCCGGTGAAGGTGGAATACATTTTGAAGCCTACTAATTGCTCTAATTGTAGGCGGGCATTCTCAAGAATCATGTAAAAATGATGCTCAAGGTTGGTCCAACTCGAAGGCTTAGGCTGTAGATAACACTAAGTTGAAAGGAAATCATGCCAAGCAGATTTCTAAGCCCCACCACCTTCCTCAACGGGCATGTTATTCACAAGGACAAAAGCACATTGAACTCCCTCACGAGACGAATGCTGATGATGTAAAGGTCCTCAAGGATAAAACTGAAGGTTGGCAAGTGCCTAGAAAGCCGAAAAGGATGTCTCCCAATAAGCAAGAGGAAGGGCGTGCAGCCAATATCGTTTCCGAAGGGCGTGCAGCCCCTATCGTTTCCTTTGCTCACAGGTTCAAGGAATTACATGGAGTTGAGGTACCTTTAGAAATGTTTTTTGATGATTTGAAAGATTATTATATTGCTCTACAGGTGATTGCGAAAGATAACCCTCATGGACTCAATAGAAGGCTCTTAGAGTAGCAAACTTCTCAAATCGATCAATTTCGTGTTACGAGGGCTTCCTAGAAGAAAGCGACTGGTTCAGTTTATTAAGGGATGAATACGTTATTAAGGGATGAATACGGTTCAGTTTATTAAGGTACTACGTCCTAACAAAGAAAACTCTGAAGTGAAGAACTACTCATGTCCACACTAAAAGAGCTCAACTCCGGGACTCTCTTGTAAATGTCCACACTAAAAGAGCTCAACTCTCTTGTAAATAACACTTTTGTTCTCTTCGCGCCTATGGGGAGGCGGCTAAAAGAAGCATCGGAAATGTCAACCTATTATCGATAAAAGTGGAAAGACGCTTAGCAGCTCTAGGACTTACTTTGTTTACGGTACTAGAACAGGTTGTTTACGGAGGAGTACTAAGTGAAGTAGCATCTACAATAGTTATTTATTCTATTTAGTTATTTATTCTATTTCTTTCTTCTTAAGGGAGGACATCGAAGAACGAGATTCAAATCCTCCGTTTACCTATTCTAATGGTACAGCCTTCATTCTTCTATCTAACCGAGTCTACGAACACGCATGCAGCCACTTCAATCGGATCAGCTATCACTCTTTTTTCTACTTCCGGAGAAAGTATACCCTTAATTATAGGCTAGAGCTTCCATAGCCCTTGCTCTTTATTCTTGAGCTCGAAAAGTCTACTTATCTTGAAAGAACTCTTCCTTGCTTGCTCCAGAAGGGCTTAAGAGCCAACAAAGATTGCACATTTAAACAAAGATTGCATATTACTAAGGCAAGTGCAAGCAGGTCTCTCTCATGATTCATTCCCATGTCTTTCTAAAAGCGGTGAGTTGTTCGTTGGGAGAGCAAGAAAAAGTATATGCTTTCTTGGGCTGAAAATAAGTCAATGATGAGGATTTCATTCTACCTATAAGCCCTCTGGGACTTTTCATGAATACGGAAAAGCTATTCCTTCCTCTTCGAAATATGCTCTTTTAACTACGTCCCTCTTAGCCCTATTTAAGTTAGGGCCTTTATTTAATGTTGTAAGGCCATTCTATTCCTCTTGTAAGGAGAGTCAGTCTAAAGCCTACCAATACCTCTCTCTTGAATGAAGCCAAGACCTAGTCTTTTGACATAAAATAGATTATATAGCTGGGGATTTCACAAGGGATGCTTGGGTAAGGTCTATCGAGCCGAGCCTTTCAATTCGAACCCCCGTATAGCAACTAAGTGAGTGATTTATGAACCCCCGTATAGCAACTACCTCGTATAGCAACTAAGTGAGTGATTTATGAACCCTCGTATAGCGTATAGCAACTAAGTGATTTATTCTACTAAGAAAAAGAAAAGAATGAAATAGAGATTGATTAAGAGAAATTGACGAGGTAAGATTTATCCCATGTTTCAGCTTCGGCCTGCTTGAATTATCCATATGGAGCGATGGCATTCTCGGTACCATTGTCAGCGTTTCTTTGCTTTGTGTCGGTTGACGGGTGTCAGCTATAGAGGCGCGCCTTGACCATCACCGTAGTTTTGAAAGATTATGGAAGGCAACTTACCATTTATCTAGTTATGGCTAGGTCGTGTAGTTATGGCTAGGTCGTGCGTGGTCTACCACTCAACCCGGGAGTCTTATTGACTCTGCTAACAAAGGAGATGAGACCGAAGCAACTGAGTTGAAGAGACTAGGCCCCGGGGCGGTTGACTGAATATTAGATCGGAGGTGGGTGTCATCATGGCTTAGATATTACTCGTGGTATGCAAGTCAGTCAGTGAACCTGGGTGCCTCCTGGTTTGAGACAGATTACTAACTCTTGGCAGGTAATGCAAATCCTGAACTTTTGGTATTTCCAACTCTTTGATCTGGTTGATCGTATAAAAGCCATATGAAGCTCTGTCCGACGTATTTTGGTTATTACTTGCCCTATATTTTGGTTATTACTTGCCCTAACTAGTGTGTAGACTAATTACTTGTTATTGTTAATTCGCAATTCGTCATCTCTTGGGTGGCTAGCTTCCGCAAAGGCTACGGGGAGTTTGGAACTTTATATCCCCAACACAAACCTAGATGGAAACGACTTCTTGGAACAATAAAACACAAGCCCCGTTCGCCACTTTTCAACTTCATTAGAAGAACTTAGCTTATTAGTTAGTGTCTGTTGCTTCCTCTTCACTTCTAAGAGAAATAAATACCTATACCTTGAAAGGGGACTGACTTTGTTTTCCTATTAGTTAGATAGCTACTTTCAACATAGCCACTTTCGGAGATGCCGAGAGGATGGGATGGAACAACTCGAAAGAAAAGAGAGGAAGAAACCGAGGGGATTACTTGAAAAAGAGGGTTTGCTTACTTGAGTCAATCGAGCTACCAACACTAGGTCTAACGGCACCAAGGGCTAGGGCTTGCAAAGAACAAGGGAATCTAGGAAGCTACTCTTCTCTTCTTACCTGCCTCAGGCTACCCTACCCTTGAGACCTTAGCTTGGGATTGATTTCTTCGTAAGAGCAACTTTCCGAACTAGCAAGCCTTTCCGAACTAACTAGCCTTTGAAAGCCAATCCTTTCCGAACACACAAGTCTTTTGCCTATCCTCTAAACGATAAATCAATATCTCTCGAGCCCTTACTTAAATAGGGGGCACCTCTCCTTTAGCAACTTTGTACCTTTCCTAACTACCCTGGTTTAGATTTCCTAGCTGACTAGATAAGTAGCTACTTTCTTAAATAGAAACCGAGCTACCAAGGGCTTTCTTTATGCTAACGTGTTTGTTTTGAAACCTCTTCGTTGTCACTCGAGTAACTACGTCCCATGGGAAATGGGTGTTACTTACTTTTGGCCTATGCTGGGAGCTACTGTAAACAATCTTCAGACGAGATAATTCTTCTTACTTTTCTTAATTAATTAGATAAAGCAACTCTTCGCAACTCTTCTTACTTACGAGATAAGTAGCAGCAACTTGAAAAGAAAGGATGGAACAACGATTGATTATTACTATAGATAAGAGACTCTTCTCTAAAGGACAAACAAACCTCTTCACTTCCTGCTTCCACCATCTGATCCGCTTTATATCCAGAATCTATAGGTTCAGGTGACCTGAGAGAGGAAGGAATCGTTCTTTTGCGGGTACGGATGTTGTCTCAAGCCAGAAAGCAAATATGGTAAAAAGCCTGGTTTAAGTTGACAGCTAGTTTCCTTTCTAATTTCTCGCCTATTTAGTAGCTTCTGTGCCCCTAAGCGAGTTCGGAAGTAAGGCAGCCGGCCCCCCTATAAACTAAGCTAACCAGTAGCTTCAATAAGTAACCAGTAGCTTCAATAAGGTTTGTAAAGCTAGTGTGATAAGAAAGTTCAAGTGATAGCTAGAAGCAAGACGGGAATGGAAAGTCCACTGGTTGCGCCGAGTTAGGACAGTAGCGATTCGGAAGGTTAGCCGAGGAAGTTTTTATCAATCAACAAGCCTAGGTCCCCTAGCAGGTAACCATTCTCTACTCACTTCCCATTCTCTACTCACTTCTTGGGGCTTTGAGTTAAAACTCCCTTTGACCGATGTTCCCTTTCTTGTCTTTTAGTCCCTTGGATTATGGCACTCCCTTTGTCAAGGTCCTTGGGTTTAGCCTTAAGATCAAGCCAAAGAAAGGAGCAACAAGTCCACTGGTCCATAGGACGCTTAGCTCTCCGTACGCCCTATCGTTTAGTCGTAGAAGGTCCATAAGGATTCCAATCGGCTAAGTTTTGTATTCCGTCCTCGCTTTCGATTTCTTCGTTGAAGGAGTGTTGTGCCCCTTCTTTCAAAGAGAGGAGGACGGCTGTATTCGTCCATTCCTTGTCTAAGACTCATTCCTCTTGTTCAACTAGTCTACTTCAAAAAGGGCTTTCCCCTCCGGGCGGGATCATGCATTTTCGGAGGGAAATTCTATACTATATAGGGGTCCCCAACGGCTCACCGATAGGCGAACCATATTAGGACTACAACATGTGAAACTGTGAACTACGACATGTCAGACTGAACTACATGAATTGGTAGCCGACACTGAGCCTTCCCCTTTACTATGTGATTTATCCCTACGAGAGAGAACATATGATACCTGAACTACTATGCAACTAGGGTAATTACTAGTTATTTCCATCTACCTCCGACCAATCCTAAACTCCCTTTGGCTGGCTAACCACTTAACCGAAAGCAAAACTAGCTCACTGGGAAGGGGGGGGAAGCATAGTTAATGAGGAAGACGGAACTACTATTGTTGGATTTTAACCCTTGAAATCACTCCATTCAATGAATAGGAGGACTTTGTTCCTGAAACCAAGAAAGGGCTACGAGGGGCAATTAGCTCGATCGATTCAGACTCTAGCGAATCCGGAGTTTCATTCACTCCTACTATTGGCCGAACAACTACTTTGACAGTGGATTGTGCAAACCATTCAACCTCCTCGATTACAGTCAACTGGGAACTCATCGATGAATAATAGGGCATACGGTGTGACAATCTGTTGACATACTCGTTTACGACGCTCTCACATACATTTCCCTTGGTATACCTCTACAAAAGACATTATGGAAGAAAAAAATGGAATTTCCCTCGACCCCATGTATGTATGAATAAAGTGGGTAGTAATAAGTCATATAGAATCATGGTAAAGTAAACCCCCCGAGGATTTAGTTTATTAACATTTTTTTGCTGATAGGGGGATCAAATGGTATAAGTTAATTTGTTGTTAGAGTGGAGGATAAAAAGTATGACTCTTGCTTTCCAATTAGCTCTTTTTGCATTAATTGCTACTTCATCAATCTTATTGATTAGTGTGCCCGTTGTCTTTGCTTCTCCCTTAGGTTGGTCAAGTAACAAAAATGTTCTATTTTCCGGTACATCATTATGGATTGGGTTAGTTTTTCTAGCCGATATCCAACAAATGATGGAAGAAATGCTGTCTAGGCAAGAAACCCGTTTTGCTCAAGCTATTGAAAATCAACGCCAAACTCTCCTTGGTGAAGTAAGGAACATGTTACCCCCCAGTCAAGTATTACTCACTTCCACCAAGAGAGGTCCTATCAACTACTCAATCAATGGGAATAAGCGAACTGCACCTTTATGAATACTCAGACTTAGACTGGGTACAATCTAAATAGATAGAAGGAAAGGTCCATCTAGACGGAAATGACTCTACCTTAAAAGAGAGAGACTATGGTAAAGGGAATTGACTCTGATAACTGAACACCTTCTTCAAGATGAAAGTCGAAGTGATTCAGTCCATGTGAGACCTCTATCAAGATAGAGGAGTTCGTCCCTCTGGCTAATAGTAGCTTTCTTTGCTGTCTTTTGGTTCTTTGTTCGGGATAGGTGCTATTAGCTGCTGTAAAGCAACTAGCAACTAGATAGATATAAACTACTTTCTTTCATTGGAAAGCCCGAAGATTCTTACACTTACACTCCAACTGAATCAATAGGCCTGCAACTGGTACTGGCTCGACCCACAGCAAAGAGAACTATAACTCCCACTGCATCTAAACTGGCTGAACCCACAGCTAGAACTCCTCCATCGAGGGGGACTACAACTACTGGATCTGTAAGGGACAGGCTCGAAAGCAGAAAGATAATTCGAACTGTCAGGGCTTACTTTAGCATTCGAAATAAATGCATGCGCTTAGCTTTAAAATTGGATGGGCTCACCTTAAGACTGGATGGAAATGAAGGGACCTTATTCGCTCGTTGGTTTCTTGGCTTCCCTTATAAATAGAAAAAAGAGTCCCCCCTCGGTAGCTCTTACGCTTGGTATGAAATGTAGTACTGCTAGTCTTGAACTACAAGCCATATGAAGGGCCCTATGGAAAGCCTATTTCGACATATTCAATCAAGACCTCTGAGAACCCCGAAAAGCTCTAGCCAAACGACATATCCACGCCTAAGGGTCTAATTCCCTTTCCTCGTATGAAACCTACTCGCTCGCCTATGGCTATGGATCGCTACTATGGAAGAAAACTAACTCGAATGGACTGCTCCTAAAGACTGTAGCCCCCGACCTCTGCTTATGAAAGAATAGAAAGCTTTGGGACTGATTCCTTTCCTCTTGCTGTTGATTCCGACTTGATAGTGCCAATTGATGCAAGGAAGGCAATCCCGCCTATTTCTATATGCTATTCTAGCCTTTGCTTTTCAAGCTGTGCCTTGGTTGTTCAAGAAGGGGAGCTGCGAAGTTTCACTCACCTCTATCCTTGCCTTTTCCTTGCTTGTAAGCCAACACATCTAACTGTAAGCGCTCTTCCATTATTTGGATCCCCGCTTTTCCTATTCCTTGGGCTATGCGCAATCCACTGTTGAGACGGAAAAGTCTTCTTACCGCTACGTGGCTCCCTTCTGTTATGTTAAAAGGCTCCGCTCCTCCCATTCTTTGTCCGATTCTGGGCATCCTACTAGCAGCGCCTTCTGTGCCCCTTCTTCTACTTCCTTTGGCAAAGGCCCTAACTACAGCTCTGAGTAACTCCGTGCTCCTTCTTTCAAAGAGCTTCTTTGTCCTTCTTCCTTTTAGGAAGAAATCGAAATGCTTGACCCTTACCTAGCTCACTTATGAAAGCAAAAGCCATAACCCTAGATGCCAAGATCCACAGGCACTCCTAAGGCTTGGTGAGCTAGGTTTAGTGACTGGGGCGGACTTCTCTTCTATACGATAGCACCTGTCCCCTTCAACTACTATTAGATAACCTCCTCGAAGGAAGGGCATGAATCAGAATAGGCTCTGGAGCTAAGAGAGATTGGCAATGTTCAAATAAGAGTGTGCCTAGCGTCTTTCGCTCTCTGTTATTAGAAGAAGGTAGGGATAGGTAAAGTAGAAGAAGGTAGGGATAGGTAAAGAGCTCCGTCTAGGGCAGCAGGATAAACATAAAGCTTTGTATAGCTAGTTCGTTTTTCACCCTTTACAGCTCTTGCAAGCTAGGAAGTCAGTCAAATAGGCAAAGAGTCAGTTTCACCCCTTTCGATTGAGGGGGAATTTCTGTGTATATTAGTCCTTTCTATCTTTAGCTTTAGGATATTTTCATTATCCCTTG
Organism: Geranium brycei; assembly: GCA_036897365.1. Taxonomy (NCBI): domain Eukaryota; kingdom Viridiplantae; phylum Streptophyta; class Magnoliopsida; order Geraniales; family Geraniaceae; genus Geranium; species Geranium brycei. Next base: position 15,313 of record JAYMTP010000207.1, on the reverse strand, counting down.
TAATTGACCTTGTATAAATAGAATGTAAGCCAACCCTAATGGGTTGAGCCACTTATTTACAACGGAAAGGTCAGTCCGTTAGGCACAACTGCAAATGGGGTTTCTTACCTTAGCATTCCAACTGACCTGGTTTTCTTCTCTTTCTGTGGCATTTGTCCCTTCTCCTATTGCTATTTATTTCATTTTTTCAAACCTTCCATCAGGAAAGATCCAAGTAGCACCACTGATCTTGACTTCTAAGAAAGAGTAGACTAAGAGAGCTCTCTGCCATTGATAGGACGTGCGGCAAAGGACTGAGACAAGCCAAGCTGACTGAATGAAAGCTAACAATTTCATTGACTCAAAGCACCACGAGGGACATAAGAGTTGACTAGCCTCATTGCTGAACCTATTCGTGTTCAAATTCCCCTTCCTTCAGTGCCTTCAGTGAGAGATGGTCATACCCGACCCGGTCTTCTCTCTCCCTTACCCCCTTCCCCTACTCCTTACTCCGTAAGCGAATCAAGCTCTTTGATCAATCGGTTTCCAATCGTTCTTATATCAACATTTATGGAAAAAAGCCGAATCTCGGCATTAGCAGCGCGTAGGCCTTCAACAGGAGCAGAAGCAGAAGTGATCAACTATACCACACCTTCCCAAATTCGACTTCTTTCCCCTAAGAAAGAGTGAACTTGCCCAGCGAGGGGCGTTCCGAGACCAATGCTATCAATAAGAAGGATAGACTCTTTCTACTCCCCGAGGAAATGAAACCTTGGGTACGAGCGATAGACATTCAATTCACGCGCAGCCAACCCCGTCGTTATGGCTTCAACCCCGTCGTTATGGCTTCAACCCCTTTTCCTTAATTTAATAAAGTAACTTGCGTGCCAGTTTCGTTTTCTCGGTCAAATGAGTTGAAAAGATATTTGAGCTCTACGACGTCCATTGAAATCGACACCTTTTTGCATTTTACCCGGATTTTTGCCCTTGCTTAGCTCGAAAAAGTACGATATTCAAAGCAGAGAGAAGGCCTAGGTTGGCTTGTAGAGGGAGAAAGACGCTCATCTGCTAGCTCGCCTTAAAGCAACTAGTCCTATTCGTAAACATCTTGAATATGAATGTGCAGCCGCTTATTTCCAAAGCTTGCCATCTCGAAATCATTCATAAAGAAATCTCTCTTACTATGCTTAAGACATGCAAAGGCACTGACCGAAGAGAAGGAGGAGCGCACTCACACACTCGCAACTGACTGGTTTGCCTTAGGGCTTTGGCTCCTTTTCTTTGCTTGTGTAGAGTCTGCTCTTTCCCTGTCTTTGTTAGCGATCGAACCATCTCGAAAGCACTAGGAGTAGGATCCGTCTGACCGGCTTTTATACTTTGAACTGGCAAGTGGGGTTGGACGTGCCCGCGAAACCATATGATAATGTAGAGTAGGCTAGGCTTGGAGATGAACATCTTAAGTTTTTGATTCAAAATAGGCAATTTCCTGCTCTTCTGTACTTCACTTCTGGTAAGTCTCATCGGTCTTATGGAAATCTTAGGCATACTACTAATCGATTCTTTGACCGGCTTTGGTCGAGCAACCGCTACTTTTCTTGAACGGCCACAGCCTACAACAATTTTCTCCCTCTTTTCAAGGAAGTGAGTCTCAGACCATATGTAGTTCTCGGCCCCTTTTGTTAGACCAGTTCCTTTCGGTGCTGAGTTCCTTACAGCCCCCGTACTATACTGAAAGTGGCTTCTTCACTCCAGTCAGTAAAGTATTCTGGTGAGCCCCTTCATACTAGAGGGTATAGTGGATTAAATCGAGAAAGTTTGAAAGATCTTCAAACAACCAACTAGTGGGTCCCCGTAAAAAGACATCATAATAGGTATCTTGGAGATGTCCCCGGATTTGAAGAGCTAAGTTCCCCATGACAGTGCGAATAAGATCTGCCATGTTCCACTCCGGCGGTACTTGTCTATTTGACAATAGAACCAACTCTTCGCATTTATTTTCTATTGCATAAAAGAGTGCATCTAAATCAGGTGGAGCGCTTTCCGCGTCCGACATAGTTGAAGAAATGATATCGGCGCTATTTGTGAAAAGAAAAACGACTGTTCTCAATCGCACTCCTATCTCTTCTGTGACTGTTCTCAATCGCACTCCTATCTCTTCTGTGAATGGCATGAAGACGAACTAAGGGGAATTGACTTTTCACCCACGTCACACTAGCTATATTTGTGTGCTACCGTGTTTCGAAATCCGGATTCAATCCTCCCTAGTGGGCACCTTTTTCCATTGCTGCGCATGTGCAGGCGGGCCTCCTGTGCACTTTCATTCGGTGGGCTTTTGCAGCAGCCGCTTTTGAAATGTTGTGATTTTAGATTATCGTAGAATAGACTGTTCTTGCTCCTCTAATAGAAGGGGGGAACCACCAGTCAGAGAGTCCGTACTTCATCATCTTTCAATTCAGTTGCTGTAGCGCCTGGCGCCTTCACCCGACCTGGCACTTTTGGGATGTGAATGCTATCAGCGTGCTATGGGGGATTCTTTAGGCAGTGCAAAGGATAAAGAATCGGTATATTCAGGTTCGGTCTTTTACCCTTTCTCTCTTGTCTTCATTCCCGATGATACTCTACCCCGCCCCGATCCTATGGGCAAGCGATGGAACTTCTCCTTGCGAGTACATCAATCAGAGATTGGCCCCTTCCTCTAGAGATTGGCCCCTTCCTCTTTCGTATCCTTTTGCTTTCATGACTCGGGTAGGAACCTTAGGCTTAGGCTGAAGAACTACTTTTCCGACGCTCCCCCGATTATAGATCGAATCGAAGGGCTGATTCTTCCTCCCCTTTCAAGAAGGGCATCTCACGTGGGGCAATCCATGACTTATAGTTAACATTGAGCTGCCTCCCTTTCGGAATCGGGGTATACATAGGAATGAGTTCATAAGCCACCCAACTAGATCATTTTGAATGCGGAATTAGGTCTTTGCGGCCTGACATATTTTTCAAGCCATGGCAATCCCCTACCTTAGGAAGGGAGTGGTGGCTCCACGCGAAGGAAGATAAAGAGGATAGCGTCCTTACTCTGATCGTACGCCTGTCCAAGTCAGCCAGTATTCACCTCCTTAAGGGCAGGGCATCTCTAGTGGGTATATAAGAGAACTGCTAAATTCAGCCGTGATCTTATATACGATACCACCAGGGGCACCTTGGTACTTCCATCCGCCAATCAAGGCTAGTGGAGCGAAGGGAGCCAAAACGAACACACCTGCTATCTACTTGTATTGGACCTTCGACCAGGCATTCTACCTTTGTCGAATCGGAACCAACACCACTGCATTGCGATCGAACAGTTGAGCGGCCTTAGGCCAGCAACTTCCGTGCACAGATCAGAAGATATAGATTCATTCTTCGTACCCGGTTCAGCCTCACAACTCCTCTAGGGTTGGTAAGAAGTAAGTCTTGTTTGGTAAGACAGAATTGGACAAAGAAAAGAGAGTGCTCGACCGGAACAACGGTCAACAAAAACCGCAATTACATAGATAACTGCTTCTCCCCTTCTCCGTCTTTAAGGCTTTAAGCCGAACCGTATGGCGGCTGGAAAGAAAGACGACCTCACCTTCTCGTAAATGGTGTCAGTGAGAGCCGTTTTAGTATCCCCCGTTGACCTTCTTTTGTAGATAGAATCTTCAATGAGTGGAAAGAAGCAACCTTACTAAGAAAGGTGCTTGTTGAGTAAGGCCGGCTTTCGAGCCCGAGCCCCCCTTGTATAGGTTGGGTGGTTGAGCGCATCTTTCTTATATTAAAGCTTTCCTTTCGTTTTGAATAAATAAAATAAGGGGCGCCTTAGCTAGGCCATTTTTTTGCAGGAGTGCTAACTCGCGCCCTTACGTTTTCTTCGCTTGCTTTGCAGTACGAGCCTTATACAGAGCCGCGCTCCTTTAATATGATGAGAAGAAGGGGGCCGCCCTCTTTTCCGCACCAATCCTTATTTACTACTACATTTTTTTGGGGGTGTATAGCTCAGTTGGTAGAGCATTGGGCTTTTAACCTAATGGTCGCAGGTTCAAGTCCTGCTATACCCTTTCCTACCTTATACTCTACTATGAGTAAGTAAGGATGCGTAGTAGCGAACAGATCTCTCTCTTCTTATGAATGTGTTGAGGAAGAAGAAGTAGCGATATGCCGAAAATCGTCTGTTAGAGAATCATCTTTTAACATATGATTTTTCTTTCTCGATAGCCAGCTTTTCATAGCGTAGTTTCGTAGCTTTACTATGGAATTTTCTTCACTAGAAGACAGAAGCAATCGGTTTCAAGACAGAAGCAATCGGTTTCTGACCTCTAGCTCATCTAAGATGCGGCATTGCCGGTGTTTTCAGGGCCTATAGATGCTAAGGGGATAAAACTATCCGGTACGGAAGAGAGGATTCGTTCCTAAGATATGTATTCCATTGGTCAACAACCAACCCTTTCTTATTATATTAAGTCTTTCTTTCTGAAGGGCTTGCGGTTCATTACACCTGCCGGTTTTCAGTGAACTATTGAAGCTATCGAGAGAGTACCAAATGCTTTAGGTGACGAAGGTTACCGACTTTCGGTGGACGGGGAGCCAACGAGTTCAGTCGAACAGCCTAACGAGTATAAGGTTTCAGAAGCCTTCGCCAACTTTGATAGGCATAGCGTTGCAAGCAAATAGAGCAGAGAGCTTACCCTAACGGCACTACTTACCCTAACGGCACTACTTACCCTAACGGCACTATTAGAGTCGTGAGCTTGTTGTAGTCGGTCCTATAAGGGGGAACCTTGCTACTTATTTGCTATATCTCCGCGTCCTTGCGCGGCTCGGCTCGTTCTTCGAGCCCTGCTTCTCCCTTCCCCCTCTCCCCGTTCCTACCGTCCAAAACTGGCCTATGGAGTATAGCCAAGTGGTAAGGCATCGGTTTTTGGTACCGGCATGCAAAGGTTCGAATCCTTTTACTCCAGATTATGAACACCCGATCCGGATGCCACGAAAATTTAGAGAAGCCTTTTTCTTAAAAGACTTTCTGCAACGGGTGAGAAACCTATCTACAGGACAACTTTCGGGGTTAAAGGAAGACCTTTATGTTTCATATTGAGTCCTCAGAGGTGCGGTCCACTTGATGTCGGATCAGCTCGACAGGTCACTCAATAGTCTTTAGCAGAGTACCCCCTCTTTTAGTGAACCTGGGGAGTTGTCGGCGGCTCGACAATCTGTATTCCAAAGGTTTACCGAGGTGAAGTTTTTGGCAGATATTCTTTTTTTTGTAGGTTTCTCTACTTCAGGCTCTTCCGAGGGCCTTTTTTTGAGGTGAGATTCTAGAGTTTGATGATTACATTACCTCTGTTCTCCTCTCCTCTTACCCGGTCTAAGCTAGGAAAGACAAGCGCAAATAGCTACAGCATGCGCGCCATCACAAAATGGCTATGAGAATGAGAGCGGAGTAAGCATCGCTCAGCAAATTAGCTTTTTAAGCATGCGTGACGTGAAAGAGAGCCCTGCCCTACTAATGAATGTATGTGGACTCCCCGCCCTCCAAAGGCGCCTGGGGAACAGGCCAGACGGAGCAGCTCCATTTCAAAGGTGAGGTTCTGAAAGAAGTGAAAGTAAAGCTCTGCCCCCTGATACCATTTCTTGGCTTCAACCGACAAAGATCTGACAATCTCTTCAGTGATGTGCAGTCTTCTCTAGCTGTCTTTCCGATTCTAACTCTTCATCTCCTAGGCTAGGACAGGACTCTAACTAAGACGGCTCGGAACTGAACTAACTGCCTTAAAGAACTGAACTAACTGCCTTAAAGGTTTAGGCTTTCCCTTTTATATATATATATATATAGGTTAGGGAATGGCAAATTGCTCTTTTTTTGATTCTGCTTCTTACCGGTGCTGCTTCCGGGGATCAGTGCTGCTTGACTGCTTTCCTGTCTCAACTACCAGACAACTACTATACCACTAGCACTCCACGAGTGGATTAGTTGAGTGACTAGACTGAGACTCTCTAAGATATCCATCACTAAACTAAACAAAGTAGCAAAAATCATAAGAGAAGATAATTTCACAGAAGGTTGGAAAAGAGTACGCCCGGTTCATCAGGTTCTACCACTTCAGGGCCCAATCATAGTCAAAAGAAGAGAAAGATCCTGGCGAGGTTATTTATACCAGAAGAGCAAAGGTTAGAAAACAAAGACAGTTAGTCCCATGGTTTCTTTCTTCTGTTCCTCTTCGTTATCACTCGAGATATTAATAACCTCAGGAAGTTAGGGTTAGGGCTCAACGAAGTGAAGAGGTAGGAACTCACTCTTAGAAGTTCAGAGGTCAATTACCTACTTATAAAGCCAAGCATTGGAAAACTGGTATTTGCGTACGAGAAGAAGGCTAAGCCAGCTTGAGAATCACAGATAGGGCTAAGGTGCAAGGGGGAGAATCTTATTTCAAAGAGTAATTCCGAGAATGCCAAATATCAAAAGAATGCCAAATATCACAAATATATGTACAGGACTTACTAGGTAAAGACGGGTATCATATCAGACTTGAAGAACGGGTATCAATCAGACCGGGTATCAGACTTTAAGAAAGGTTCTCTCTCTATCGGATAAAGAAATGTCTAGCTCGACTCTTGACTTGGTTGGCTCTACGGTATTATGCCCGACCAGCAACCAGCTAGCTCTGGGTTCGAGTCCCTAACCACAACTCTAAAGCTGATTCTTCAACATCAGTCCCTCCACAACGTTTCATCCAAGCTTCATCCTGGTCATGGATAGATCACCCAGGTTCGGGCAGTGACAATTGCCCCACTCGCTTTCGCTACGGCTCCGTCCCTTAACCAAGCCACAGCCTATGAGCTCATTCTTCAACAGCAACAGGCCCGCGGTCCATGCTCTAGTCCTAGTCTCCTCCCACTGCGAAGGAAGTACAGTCTCAGTCTAAACCTGCAACGAGTACAGTCTCAGTCCACTGCTTGGGTACGGTTCACTGCTTGGTCCTCCCACAGCTTGGGCCGGTTATCTTGGCAGAAGGAGCTTCCGGTTCTCAACTTCAATAAGGATTTGTTTATAGAGAATGATTGAGACTGAAGTGAAGCAATAGCAATAAGGAAGAGAATGATTGAGACTGAAGTGAAGTTAGGACAGAGATCTGATGATTGATTTGATTTCTCCCTGTTTTTCTTTCTATTTAAATGCTCATAGTCACGAGATGCAAACTATTGTATTGTACGTGGTGCCGCTCAGCTAACCCCCTACGATCTCATTCATACTCGCCCTCGCTTCCGGGTGCACATATCATGGGAAGATCTCGTTTGACAGACAGCCAATTAATATCGAAATTGCATACTGCATATAGATGCTGATATTGTACATATAAGTCTTTTTTCGTTTTTCTTATCTTGTATTGTTATTGTAAAGTAGATGAGCTTTCCTCATCAGATGATTCATCTCGCTCTTGCAAAGTAAAGATTCTTTCACTCTTTCGAATATTGTAGTACTTCCTTCCACCACTCTTTCGAATATTGTACTTCCTTCCACCTGGGGCTTCCATTCGATTGGGCCTTTTCATAGTCGATCCGTTGTGGAATCCATTTATATCTTGTGCACTCAACAATCATAGGAATAGAAGACAAGAAGCCGAGTAAGCAGGAATAGCTTTAGCCGAGTAAGCTCCCTCTTTAGCCGAGTAGTAAGCTCCCTACTTTTGTTCCCTCAAAATAGACTTTAGCCGAGTAAGCAGGAATAGAAGACAAACTAGCCTTTCCCTTCCGGAAAAGCCAACACCCTCAATCAATCCCTTTCCCTCAATAAATCTCTTTCCTCCCTTTCCCTCAATAAATCCCGTCTATCAACTACAGTCACTGGCATAGAGCAATATAGAGCAATAAATCCCTCTCCCCTCCACATTCAACACGAGGACGATTTGACATATCTTTCCTGATAATAGAATCTCCTACTCTTTCAAATGATAGCTTAGTGGCTCCAAATGAACTACTAACTAATGTCACATTTTCACACTCACTTGTTTCAGGCAACGGAGCTACCAATAATAAGATTTGTCCTTCATCATCGAGTTTCATATCCACTAACAACAATCTTGATAGAGTCGAATTCCATTTAATAGAGTCGAATTCCATTTATTCACACGATTAGTAACACTAGCCTAGCCCCTTTCTTCATCTTTTTATTAACCAACTGACGTATCAAATATGGCACACGGGTTTTCGTATATATCTGATAACACCTTGTTTGTTGGGTACGGTGTTTGTTTCCACAGGCGCCCTATAGCAAGATCGTACATAACGGGTAAGACCGGGCCGAATCCATAGAGACTGGGGTTAACCGAATTGTTGCTATCGAGTCATTCAAATGTGTAATGAGGTGGAGTAATGGATTGTAAATGTTCAATGTTAACAAGTAGTCAATAAAGGTACAAGAAATCAACGATATTTGGAGAAGGGTGCTAGGTCTCACATTGGTTCTACAATTCAAAGAATACGATCAATATGTCAAAGAATACGATCAATATGCAATCAGATATTATCCTATGTCCGTGCAAATACCAAATCCACCTCTCGGTATTGGAGCCGACTGCCGACTATCTGTGTTTACGATTCCTCTCGGGCACTATCTGTGTTTACGATTCCTCTCGGTATTGGAGCCAGCCTAGACTATCTATCTGTGTTTACGATTCCTCTCGGACTAGAGCACACCTCGATTCTGCATGGGAGATGAAATGACGAGATGGGGGAATGGTCAGTCTCCCTCGGACACGGCATCACGACTCACACCTTAAGCCAATGTCAAGTCAAGCAATCAAAAGAGAAATAGCAATTCAAACATTCGCACATGAATCCAAATCATATTCAATAAATCATCGTTCTCACCTAGCACCTACGGCTCTTGATCCTTTTATAACGGACTTAGGCTGAGAAGGGAAGGGCACAAGGGGGTTTGTGTCGCTCTTATTTATTAATCAACTAACTAGTGTTCATAGGTATATTCCCTCAGACTAGATTCATAACTTCCGAGTCCCAGTCCCGCCTAGCCTAACCGCCCTAATCTATGTTCCTGCTTTGATCTAGGCTAGAAGTGCACGGTCCGATCCTACCATTTGACCATCTATCTGGCTACAAGCAAAAGCCGTTCGAACTGAGTCTAGCAAGTGTCGGGTTTCAATCAAACTCAACATCCTTCTCTGACTTATCTACTTTCTTCCTACGTTCAGGGTCTAGGCTTGCGGCTACCGGTCTGTCTAGTAATTCGGGGCTAAGCATACATAAGCACCTATGTACGGCCCAAGCTTCCACGAAGACTTAGGTTTATGTGCTAGTACTTATCTTCTATTTCCTCTTCCTTTCAGTCGAGCAAAGCAACTAACTCCGTACCAGCAGTCTATCAACGTAAGTAATAAATCCCTCTTCGTAATATGCTCTTTTCACTATGTAGCTGGATACCATTCGCTAGTCTCCCCGATCCCCTCGGCATCTGAATGTAACTTCCGAAGTTTGGGTTTGGCTTGTTGGCTCTCTTTTCTTTCGATCTATTTGACGAACTAAATAAAAAAAAAAGAAAGAACTGGGAGTTGGCGCCTGCTTACTTGGTTACCAAGCCATCCTGGCAAGCTCCTCAAGTTCGATTATTATTCTTGACTTAACTTATTATTAAAAAAACGACTCACTATCCAAATGAAAGACGATCTATTATCTACCCAAGAAGAAAGAATGGAGTCCCACATACGAGAAAAGGTCACAAATAGAGTTGAACCAAGTAACATTGCAAAGGCATAATGATATACAAATCCACTTTGAAGTTGACTTATTCGCCCGGCCAATCGTCGGAATGTGTATGAGATCCCGTAGGGGCCCAATATCTCAATAGCCCCTTTATCTAAAGCTTTGAATGAGACTTCATATCCGAAACGCAGGAACGATCTGACTAGAAAGTCATTCAAAACTTGATCGAAGAACCAGCGTTTATTGAAGAAGGTATAGAGTCGATTACAAAAAGTACTCGTTTGAAAGGCTCGTTGGAATTGATCCGCTACGAGATTGACATTATACGCAACAAAAGCACCTAAAGTACTAAAGAGAATAGGTATTAGTTTGATAATGGTTGGAGCAGCAAACTCGGATTCGGCAAGAATCTCATTTTTTGGTAGTACGAAGAGGGAATTGGCCCAAAAATTGGATAGGGGTCAAGACGCAGTCGGGCTAGGCGGCTGACTCAAGTGCCCCCCGAACCGCGCGAAATGGTCGCCTATTACACGGCTCATTAACTCTGCCTGGGTGGGGCTACCTATTATTCGTCGGAGGTCCGCCCTACTAAAGGATGCTGCTTAGAAGCCTACTCACTTAAAGGATGCTGCTTAGAAGGTATGCGAAGCTTTCTAACTAACTAACTATCTCTACTCTATGAAAGCGAAGCTTGCACAAGACTCAGGAGCGGCTAAGCTACTTAGTTTAACAACAAAGCGACTTCCTTCCATAGTTTATTAGTCGAGCATATAGGAAAACCTCTCCAAATAGTCGAGCTTAGGAGTACCTCTCCTTAAAGTCGAGTCCCAAAGTACCTCTCCAACAAGTGAAAGTCGAGAAATAGATAACCTCTTCACTTCTAAGAGTAAGTTCCTACCCCTTTCTTAGAGTTTAGGGCTAGAAATACCTCTCTAAGCTAAGAACTCTTTTCACTTTGTACCTCTCTTCCCTTTTCTGTTAAGCAAGAAATCCCTGTCAGCTACTTCCCTTCCTTCCATAGCATAGTTTAACAACAAAGCTCAAACAACGTACCCCGCTTTTAGCCTCAATCGGACCCATATCCTTTCAGTCCTCCATCCCCGCACGCACTAAGTCTATTAGCATCCCCGCCCGTCTTAAGACTAAGTATATTGTATATTAGCATCCCCGCACGTCTATCGACTAAGTCCCTTTGTCCCTCTCCTGGCAAGTCGAGTAATAAATCCCTCTCCAACAAGTCGAGTAATAAATCCCTCTCCGAGATATAGATATACAGTCTAGCTCAGGATGAACCTCAAAAACAATAGCCAAGGGGCCTGATACTACCACTTGGATCTGGAACCTACATGCTGATGCTCACGATTTCGATAGCCATACCAGTGATTTGGAGGAGATCTCTCAATCCGTTTTTAGTGCCCATTTCGGCCAACTCTCCATCATCTTTCTTTGGCTTAGTGGCATGTATTTCCATGGTGCTCGTTTTTCCAATTATGAAGCCTGGCTAACCTACTCACATTGGACCCAGTGCTCAGGTGGTTTGGCCAATAGTAGGAAATATGGAATGGTGCTTGCTGTGGGCGGGGAATCCTCTTTTTCTGATTTGGCGAGCATCTGGAATAACTAGTGAATTGCAACTCTATTGTAATTGGTGCATTGGCTCTATTGTACCGCAATTGGTGCATTGGTTAAAGCAGCCTTAATGCTTTTTGCTGGTTGGTGCTGCCCGGCTTGGTTCCAAGATGTAGAATCTATGTCACCTTCAGGGCTACTAGGTCTTCGGGGCATCAAGTACATGTATCTTTACCAATTAACCAATTTCGAAACGCTGGAGTAGATCCTAAATCGCTCTTTCCTCACCTAACCCACTTCCTCACCTAACCCACTTTCACCTAACCCACTTCCTCACCTAAATAGCTCTTTCCTCATGAGTTTCTCTTGAATCGGGATCTTTTGGCTCCACTTTATCCCAGCCGAGGTTACCTCTTTAACTTCCTCTTTACTTTACCTTGAATTGGTCGGAATTTATTACTTTTCGTGGTCCAGTAACTTAAGGTCTCTGGCTGACCGAGCACACCTTAGCTATTTCTATTCTTTCGGGTCACATGTACGGGGCATTGGCCATGATCTAAAAGAGCCCAACAAGGCCTATATGAGATTCTAAGCCTATATGAGTGAGATTCTAAGCCGGGCATGAGATGAGATTCTAACAACGTCATGCTCAATTATCTATCCCTTACCTTACTCAATTATCCCTTACCAACATTGAGCTATGTTAGGCAACCATTGTTGTAGCTCATCGTATTCCATGCCACCCTACCCATATCTAGCTACTGACTATGGTACACACACAACTGTCGTTGTTCACACATGTGGATTGGCGCATTTCTCATAGTTGGCGCTGCTGCGCATGCAGGATGGTACGAGACTATGATCCAACTACTCGATACAACGATCTATTAGACCGTGTCCTTAGGCATCGTGATGCGATCATATCACACCTCAACTGGGTATGTATATTTTTAGGATTTCACAGCTTTGGTTTGTATATTCATAATGATACCATGAGCGGGGCGGCATGTATTTCGCTAAAGCTCCTTCGCTCCTTCCCCGCTTCGTTCGGAGCAATAAATACCTATCTCGGCTTGTAGGGTTTGGAGTCTTACCTTCTTCTTCTCCCGGGCATATTAACAAGAAGAAATCGAGGGACATGAGTCCAGGGGCTTTAGGAATGCTATATACCAGGGGCTTTAGGAATGCAATATATATATAAATGTCTTTTGACTTCTGCCCTAGTCTTCTGCCTTAGTGTTGGGGTGAGCTACCGCACCTTGCTAGTTACTAGTTAGAGAGTCCGCCTTTGCCAGGCATACAAACAATCCCGAAAGTGACAACTCTTTGGCTTCTTCTATGAGAAACCGCTTGCTTGGCTGTCATTCTTCGTAGATAAACCTGCTTCAATCGGGTCTTCTTTCTCGGGTACGAAACGATAGCTATTCTTCGGAAAGGTTCGCTAGGCTAGACCTCTTCGTCGAGTTATTTATTTCTTTCCTATAGGTGAGCAAACGATAGCTATTCTTCCTTTCCTAATCTTCCTTTCCTAATTAGACTCCGTATCGAGATTACATTGTGAATTAGACTCCGTAATATTTAGAGATTACATTGTGTTAAGCATATTTCAACGGCACTTTTGAGAAAAGTCTACTTCCATTCTTTAGCCTTACGGGTCCCGGCTTCGCGGGTATCTAAACCACTCGAGGCTAAGCGCTTTTGGGGCAAGGTTTTTAAGAATAGGAAAAGACAGATCGCTCGAGAAAGAGAAAAAACAAATAACACTTCTTTCTCTATTACGATAACTCGTGAGCATTCTTCTTGTTCCGAAAGGGGAAATCAGGGCTTATAGTATACTTCCGTCCGAGGAGAAAGACACTCACTTTGGTTCGCAGACAAGCTAGCTACTCATATAGCTTAGAAAAGTAAGGTTTTGCCCTATGTAAAACGCAAAAGTTAGAATTAGTCAAAGGTCCCTATCGTAAATGTAAGATCTGTACTGTATTCCTTTTCTCTGGTATCAATTCCTTCCCAACGCTATCTTATCTGTCTGCCTAGAAGGAGAGAATCCAATCCCCTAGGTTCGTTAGACCTCTCTAGAGCTTCAAAGGCTCTTCCCTCTCCTCTCCTTACAGTCGAGCAATAAATCCCTGGGGTTTTGAATCCGAGGTAACCACATCCCCGAAAAGGAAAGTTGCTGCCAGCATAGCCCAAAACCTAGCAAAATGGATAAGTGAGGGCACACTATAGCATTTATGACCATGGTAACCAACCGCTCTGAAATTCTGTTATGGCTAAATTCTGTTATGGCTAAATCACTAAACAAGTTCATGAAATAGCAACATTAAATATGGAGTCAGATCGTAACAAGGACTCGTTAAAGTGAGAAATCAAACCAAACCCCTAAGTCTATCAACTACAGTAACTCTGCCCCGATTGACAGAGCGCCCCTCGTAACTTCATACCTCTTTTCTGAGAGTTTAAGTAAGCAAACCCTCTTTTCTTTCTTTCCGAAGATAGGATTGGCAAGAGCAGGGAATAACCTCCCCCCTTTGGTTGAGTCACTTCATACCTCTTTTCTTTGATACGAGAGTTGTTCCATCAAGAAAGAAATCCCTCTTTCTGAGAGTGACTCGAGTAAGAATACCCTCATAAGCGAGGAATGCCCTAGCCCTAGGTTAGTTTCGTTTGTTTGCTACTTCTCTAGAAAAGACAGTTAGTCCCAGTTCCTCTTAGAGCAATAAATCCCCTTAACAGTCGAGCTACTAAGTTCAGTCCCTCTTATCTTCTAAGAGACCTTTCTTCCCTCTGTAGAGCTAAAACAACTCCGTCCCTCTGCACTTCGTTTGAGTTATAAATCCCTCTCTAGAGATATAAATCCCTCTGCACTTCGTTTGAGTAACTCCGTCCCTCTGTAGAGCAACTCCGTCCCTCTTCCTTTTAGTCTCGCACCCTCTTCACTACGCTCGAGATAGTTATCCCTCGGTTTCTCAACTAAGGGGCATAAAGACCTAGGCATTAGGCCCTTGTACATTTTGTACAAGTGTTTTTAAACGACCTGACCTCGGGGTCACATTAGAATTAGACTGGCGCTGCTATTACGGCTGACACTGCTACTTGCACTAGTAATAGCTCGAACTCTGGCTTTTGGCTCCCCTTACCTACGCTATTCTATTTGGGATGAGCTCCCCTTCCTTACCTACGGAACGAACACGCCAGAGGAACTCCCGTACCGGATTCGCTCACATACCTGGCCCCCTCCGAGGCCGGTTCACTAACTAGACCAAATGCCCTCAGGATCGGTCGTTTCACTTGATAAATGTCCAAAATAACTAATCAATCACTATTTGACTGCTTTTCTAATCACTATTTGACTGCTTTTAGGGTTTCGCATCGACACTACCTCGATGTGACGGAATAAGAGTAAGAGTCAGAAAGGAGGTATTGATTTCTCTGAATGAAAGAGGTTTGTTATATCTCGAGTTATTAGAAGAGGAAGGATTTGCTCAGAAAGGAGGTATTGATTTCTCTAATACTAATAGAGTTATTTATCGAAGGATTTGCTGCCTCTGATTCGGCTTTGTCCAGAAAAGAAACTGACTTTGCCCTATGCTGGGTGTCAAAGCAATATGCCCCTCTGATTCGGCTTAGTGAAAATAGAACTAGTAACGGAGTAGAGAAGACTTTCAGTTCTGCCTTAGCCATGTCTCCCTACCTAGCTACTTGAATTTGAATACCAGGAAATCTCAATGAACCCGATTATTGCAATTGCCCCTCCCCTTTTTGAGTTTAGCTTCTAGAATCGATTTCTTAGTTCAAGATCCCTCGTACTAACTGGAATCAAAGAATTCGTAGATCTGTTCCGGGAATGGGCTAGTAGGGTTATTCACTTGAGCATCTATAATCTGATTATCGAGTCGATTCCATGATTATAAGTTCATTCCATACCGGACCAGACCGGAATAAGGTTATCAACATTCTCATTATGAAAAGGGGTCGTATCTAACCTTTGGGCGTATCTAACCTTTGGGCGTATCTAACCTAAGGGCAAATGGATACT
>JAYMTP010000206.1:0-41279 GCA_036897365.1 Geranium brycei | reverse complement strand
ATAACTCATTTACCTCTTAAGGGTATTTTAGTCATTTCACATGTCAAAAATGTTAAAAACTAACATAATTGGACGGAGAGGTGCAAAATGAAAATTTTGCACATCTTAGGCGTAGCCATCTGAAAAAAAAAATTTAGGAGTACCCAGCTGAAAAACAGCAATATCTAAGTATAGACACCTGGAATTATCCCTAAAATATAAGTGATTAAATTTTACCTGTTCAAATAGTGTATTTGATGGAGAAGAATGGTTCGCACAGTTCGCATCTTAAGAGGTGGTTGACTAGCAAACACACCATATACATATATCTGTTATTTACTACCCGTTGCATTGAACAATAAATTGCCTCTCATTTTCCGTTTGCATTATCTACTTAATTAATGTACATGTCTCCATCCGTGGCATTGGATTTACTGCAACGAGCATGATTGTCCATGCTTGATGCTAACTGTGGAATGCACGTGCTTGCTCCAAAGCCCATCCCAACCTTTAATGTTCAGACTTCCATGTTTATTGCCGTTTAAGTTCAGTGGGAATTGATATGTTAAGCAACAATTAATATGTATGTTACTCTTAATCTATGACTATATGATGCACTTAATTTATAGTTTTGTCTGTAAGCACAATCACACAGGTGTTCGGTTGTAATTGCTGATAGTTTTGAAGGTGATTCGTTTGCATTTGATATGGTGAACTTGAGCAAAGAAAATTGTTGAAGCATATATATATATAGGGTAATTCAAAATAGTTTTGCATTTAGTCTTTAAAATCAAGAATTCAAAATAAAAGTTTTATTTATTTATTTAGTCTTTGAGTTGGAAGTAAAATATCAAATGGGTAAAACCCTCAACTGTTATACATGATGAACACAAGATGTTTTGTTTTTCCAATCAACAAAAGACATTTAGTTCAAAAGAGGGAGAGCAGAGAGATCCCGAAATGAGATAGCTAGAGAACTACATTATTTCAACCACAGCCCGACCTATAATACTTCCTTGGTTGAGATCCTGGAACGCTTTGTTCGCCTCCTCAAACTTGTATTTCCTCGAAACAGCATCGCTGAGATTAAATATGCCGGTTTCTGCTAACTTAACGAGCTTTGGAAGGTCCTGCCTTGCCCTTCCTCCGTAGGACCCTATGATCTTAACCTGATCCACGAGACCATTGCAAGATAAGCTATGTGACCTTAACAAGAAGAGACTATATGTTACGTCACTTTTAAGTTTAACCAGCAGAGACTATGTTATGTGATCTTAACCGGCAGAGACTATATGTACTGTGTGGTCTTAACCAGAAGCGACTATATGTAATGTGAGCTTAATCAGCAGTGACTATATGCTATGTGATGACCTTAACCAGCAGAAATCATTTGTTGTGACCTTAACCAGCAGAGACCATATGTTGCGTGACCTTAACCAGCAGAGACTGTACGGTCTTCAGTTCATAATTCCAAAATGTTGAAAACATTAGAGCAAGAAATCAGATCATGTTATCAGGATGACACTGGTTTGTGACATACAATTTCACTTTTAGACGGATGAAATAGAAAGAGTGATTGGCAGATATGGAATGCATACCTTTCGTCGAACAAGACGGTTTATATCTATCTCCCCAACATCACCTGCTTTAGCAAGCCCAATCATTACAGCCTTTCCTCCATCTTTCACACTTTGTGTACATTGCAAAAATGTCTGTGGTTTTCCCAGTGCTTCCACGGCGATGTCCACGCCCGTCCCTCCAGTTATTTCCTGTACGAAACAAGTGACTAAAGTAAGTGGAAACCTAGTCATGCCAGTAAAGGAGCGCTCAAACGTGTCCATTGGCTTATATATGTATACAGGAACGTGTATAATATGGCTAGTAGAGACGAAGCTCTTCAACAAATAGTGTGTTAAAAGGCTAAAATAACTAAATTTTGTTAGTGCATATATCATATTAGTAGTATTTCCATATCACAATAGATCATAGATGATAAAGCACATACTCTAATTCTTTCTATAGGATCTTCTTTAAGCGAATTTACGGTGTGAGTAGCACCGAGAATCTTAGCCTTCTGTAGTTTTTCATCCTGTACATCCACAGCAATGATATCAGATGCGCCAAATGCTCTTGCTATCTGCAAACAACTGGAGAATGTAACTTAATTATAATTCGGATGAAAATAAAATGCGTCTTCAAATTGCCAAAAGTGACTGGTGAGTATATAAGATGACACGGGGTTTTAAGCCTGCACCTTGAACCAACACCACCAATTCCAATCACGGCAACAGAATCCCCAGGTCGGACCTCAGCCGCATGTGCCATAGCACCATAAGCGGTAAAAACCGCACATCCTAGAATTGCAGACTCGGTGTACGGTAAAGAGTCTGGCAATACAGTCAGTCCGTTTGCTGGCACAACACAATATTCAGCCATACCTCCCATGCTATACATGAATACTGGTTTTCCTGCATATGGCATAAATTAACTCTGAGAAAGTTGCCTTTTGGAGAGAGATGACTAAAAAATGTGATACAAAAGAAGCACTTACCACCATCACGGAGGAAGAGGCGAGTTTCACCATCATAAAGAGTTCCTTTAGCACGATTGTAAGCAAAGAAATCCTCACATAAATCATCATGGCCCTTTTCTCAATCCAAAAACAAAGAGTATCAAATTCCGCACTACACATTTTTTTCTTACTGAGCAATAATAAGTAGACATCGCAAAAAATGAAATGGAAGCAGAGGAAGTCATTTAACCTTGTCACAGTAGGAACAGCTTCCACATGGCATGATGAAAGCTCCAACAACATGAGACCCAATTGGAAATCTGAAAGACCCAAAACTCATTCAGTGGCAAAAGAGGCTTCATATGTAGCCAAGGTCTAAGGTTGCTGCATTGAGACCTTAAAGTCCTGTCGGAATTAAGAAAGGTACTAAACTAGGGACATGGGCATAGTGACTATAAGTAATTGAGTGACCAAAGCTTACTTATTCAAGTCATAAACTGATCAACTCCTCGATCTTGTGGCTAAGTGATCATGGATGATGGTTCGAGTCACAACATTGGTGTAAAAATTTTAACATTCAAACACTGAAAACAAAGTGTACCTTTTAGTGATTTTGGAATCAGAGAGAGCTCCATGCTCAATCACTTCGCCAGTGATCTCATGACCCACCACACAAGGACTTGAAAATGGAATCTCCCCTTTCATCACATGCAGATCAGAGTGGCACACACCACATGCTACAAGAAGCAAAACCCACAACAAATTTCACAAAAAGAGCCCATTTCTAAATCTCATTGATCGAATTTCGAAATGGGTATTTCCAATATCGTCTCTACACATCACAAGTCAACACATATTGATCATCACATGGAGATCAGAGTGGAACACACCACATGCTATAGAAATCAAAACCCACAACAAATTTCACAAATTCGAAATATATTGACTCTACAAACCGCAATAAACCCAAATCACCAACAACAGAATCGAAGTCATGGGTTCGGGGAAAGAAGCACAAACCCTTGGTTTTGATGAGAACCTCTCCAGCTTTGGGGCGAGGCACGCGAAACTCTTCGATGGTGAGAGGCTTGTTGGCTTCCCAAAACACCGCTCCGCGCATGAACTCTCCACCGTATGAAGAAGAACTAGACGAGAAGCTTCCGGTTGGGTAGAGTTGGTGGGATCGAGAGGAAGAAGACGACAGTGGAGGTCTGCAAGAGGCGGAGTAGCCTGAGAGCAGCCTCTTCCCGATCGCTCTGCGGATCGAATTGATGTGACGAATCGACATTGATGGTCTGAAAAATTGGGTACAATCGAGCTCGGATCGAAGTTAGAGAGCAGAGAATTCTGGAATTGGTGTTTGTGTGAAGAATGGAGGTGAGACCGAGAGAGTGTCGAGTGTAAAATATTTGGGGATCAACTGTTGAAGTCAAATTCGTCTGATTATTGATGACGTGGTGACGCTTATCCAAACAACCTGTCCGGATGATTTTCGAAATAACTTTAATTTAATCCTTATTAAATCAGATTCCGATAGAATCAAAATTACAAGAGACAACTTTCTCGCATACGGACTATGAATTGTATCGTTGGCAGAATGCCTAACAATAATTAGTGAAATATTGACAAGGTCTGAAAAAATATTTATGTAATCATATAAAATTGACCCCTTTAAACTTAGTAATTAATTATCATTAATCACCTCTTGAATTACTCCATGAAATTCGAGTCCATTTGCATGATTGCCCATCGGCTTTCTCCAACCCATGTCAAAGCGGCCCGGATGGCAAGGGCTTCTACCAAAAAAAGAGTTGAGACATTGCACTCCACCTAGACTTTTTGTACCAAAACCCTGCCTTTAAAATTTTTGGTCGTCATTCTTATCCTGAATTTCTGACCCTAAATGTTGATCGCACTGTCTACATTCATTTTTACTGCCCACTCCCCCAACGGTTCTCAATTCTAGATTGGGACCATTATCTTTTTACGATGCGAGGAAAGAATTGCTATCCCCCACTCTTCACTAGATCTATGTGTCTCAAAATCCATTGATGATGGAGCACAAATAAACTGACTCACAATATGAACTGCATAAACAATATCTTGATGAGTTTCAGTGAGATAAATCAAGTAATTATTAATCCGTAACACAAATAATGTTCACATCATCAATGGTAATAATAATAGAAATCAAGTAAGAATAAGTAATGTGCATAATTGCATATAGCATATTTATTCACGTTATACTTACCAAGTTGGTTTGATTTGGTCTATTTCATGAAAATAACCAGTATATTCTTTATAAAACTGACATCACATATATAACCAATTAAATGAATAATTTATTGATACAATCACTAATTAATAAAGTGCGAATTTATTGAATTCATCTTACCTGCATTTGACTGGATCAATAGGTACAATACTTGCTGATTTTTTAGAAAAAATTATTGTATTTTAATGAATGGTAAGATAAAGTTAATTAAGACGAGTGATAATGACTTGCAATAAAAGAAATGGAATCCCTGATATAACAATTTGGTCTCAAGTACCTAATAGTTCTCACGTAGTATGAAAATAATTATCAAAATAGTATTTAAGAAATTATAAATAATTATCAAATAACATTTTTATATGATAATAATCATGTCATAAATATTTTGTAAACATTATATTTTTATTACAATGAAAATAATCATCAAAATACTATTTAAGATATTAAAATTAATTCTAAAATGACATTTTATCAATGTGGATGGGGCATAAATGTTTTGAGAGGGACGTGGAGTGTATGGCTCGTATGTAGAGATTTAGAAGGCCGGGTTCGTAGGGCTTTGTGTAGGCGGTTATCGGGTCATCTCCACCCATAAGAGGTAGAGGTCGTGGGCGTCAGGGAAACTCTTTCTTAGGCTAGAGGGATGAATTGACTAGCAGTTTCAGTGGAGTCGGACTGTCTCCATCATAGTGCTAGAATTCATCGGGTGCGGCACGCATGCTAGGAACATCTTCGGGAGAATTACTCGGGACTGTAGCATTATCATGGCCACCTCGGGGTCTGGTTATTCTAGTTTTTTTGCTCGTCGATCTTGTAAGAATGTGGCTTACGAATTAGTCAAGTTTGCTTAATTTAATTTTAGTTGAGTCTATGTTGCAGGGTCTGTCCCACCTTTAGTTGTTGCAGCTATTCAGCATGATGGGGTAGTTATTAAATAAAGCGGAGTTTTTTTTCTCAATAAAAAAGTCATGCCATAAAGATTTTATTAATATTATATTTTTATTACGTTCTTTTATTTAACATCCACCAAAAATCTAAAATAACTCAACAAGTTGTTGAATATTGAAAAGATTAATTTATCCTGTGTAAGTTCATAAATTAAACCAATGACTTTTTAATAGTTAAGTAATAACAAATTGGACCATTTGATTCATATTTATGGTGGCAAGGCAAAGGTAGGTGGCAAATCCAAATCACCTAATTATTTTGTAGACAAAAAACAAAAGAAATAAAATGGATGACATGGAAAGTGAATTCTATCGGAAACTGAGGATCACAAAGTTTCCAGGAAAACAGAATTCTGGAAATGGAGAGGAGTCCTCTCAGAGCACACTACTATTTCATGTACCTTGTATTCTTACTCGCCTTGTATGACTGACACCTGTACAATGTTATTACATCCTCGTAACCTGTGTCTTCAACTGAAGAGCATCTTCAACTGCCTAATCCCCACGTGGCAGCACGTTGGGGCTTGTCTGATTTCCTTTTTCAGTTGAAATGCTTTTATATTTGTTACCACAGCTTTCAAATTCTTAAATTTGCTGGTTTAATTAAAAATTAATATATGTAGACACCGTTACGAGTTGTCTCTGTAGTTAGGGTCTTATTAAAAATTTGTCGCAGAAACCTTATACTATGCAGACAATTTCTATATTATTTAACCCTTTACAAATATTTATCGTAACCATTAAATTGATAATATGTAATTATCATATTTATTGAGCTAATAATAATCACCTAAGGTTTATATCAACAATTAAGCTTAATGCCCATCCACCTTAGTAACCAATAACAGGCATCCAGCAGTTAATTTTCTACTAGCCTCTAGGTTTGCACCAGTCAACCCTATTTCTCATATACATAGGGGATTAGTTAGCTAAAAAAATTCCTTTTGTATAAATTAAGAACTCATGTGAGCTGTTGGATTAACAAAATATAAGTTTAAGATTAAACGCCAATTGGCTAAAATATATAATTTTGGTAAACGTGTATATAATTTAATTTAATTAATTTGATGTAAATAATGTGTTTTAATCTAAACTATTTATTTTATAAATTAAACAATAAAATGAGTTCATACTTTTCACATTAAAATATGATTTTCATTTTAATAACTACTCTATATATGTATTTTTTTAACTTTTTTTTATCAACAGATTATAGTGCATTTTAAGAACCATTTTAAGACATTTCATAGACAAAATAAAGGAATTAGATTAAACTTTTTATCATTCATAATTCAATTTAATTAGACTCATTATCACATAAATTGCATATGATTTCAAACGAAAATATAATTTTAAAGTCTTTACCTTGTCAATTCAAAAGGCAGATAGGTTCCTACTTTCAACCATAATACTTTTTTTCACCCTAATAATCTTACAACCCAGTTTTTTCAGTATGAATGTGTGAAATGCCTTAAGAATCGTTGAATGCGCATGATAGATGCATGCTAGGCTTGGTTGATGATGTGAAACTTCTGTAGTTTTCAGTTTAATAATTTGTATAATTATCAATTCAATAACTTAAATAATTACATAATATAAACTACCATAATTTAATTTATAACTATGCCAGTATAAGGTCCTCTATCTAGCATGAAGTCTCTTATGTTTGGTACAATGCCTTCTCTGTTTAGAATTTGTCTATTTTCCTTCGTGTGCAATGTTTGGTACAAGATATTATATGTCCAGTATAAGGTGTTCTCTGCATAGTATAATCACTCTAGGACCCTCGTTAGTTGTTACAGTTGGTTAAACCGTGTGACGTATAAGGTTTTGAGTGTTTTGGTATAATGTTTTAATTGATTTAATATAATGTCTTCAATTTTTGGTATAAGTTAGTTCTTGATTTTTTTGGTATAAGGTTTTGACTTTCTTGCCTAAAGGTTCACTTATCCATTGTTTTGGTATAACATTTTGATTGTTTTGATATACGGTATTGACTGTTTAGGTATAAAGTTTTTACTGATTTGAAAATGTCTTGACTACTCCCTTAAAGGTTCAGTTTTCCACATTTTTGGTATAAGGTCTTGAGTTTATATACATTAGGAAAGTCGGTCGAAACAATTTAGTAGTTATCGAGTTGAAAAAATGAATTAAGGGTAATTATTGATTGGTATGACAATTTATTGTAATTACTTGGTGGATTAATTAAATTATGATAATTATTGAGTTGTTAAATGCATTGAATTAGGATAATTATTGAATTAATAGATTATCATAATAAAAGATAATTATCAAGTGTTTCGTCAACAATCTGCTTGCTAATTAGACACAGTTAGTACATTTATACTCGACTATGAATTTGTAGCCGAGTACAACCTATATTATGTGTATGAGATGCACTCCGCTACAAACGGCTGTAAAATGTCCGAACGTTCTACAACTATTGGATCGTTGAAGATCTGAACGCGCGTTGTCCAAACGTGCGACACGTGGCATTACGGTTTTACAACGAACATTTTTAAGATTTTACCGGGTCAATCACGTTCTACCATTTTATACTATGCAATTTACTGGTTCGAACTTTTCGACTCTGTTTGTACCTAATTGTTGCTCTTATATGTATTGTATTGTGTTGTAGCCTTATATTATAACATATATTTTGTATCATATATTTTATATCAAATAAATATTATTGGATTACTAAATGTCTATTGCATATTTGCAAATTGCATTGCATTGGAACTTGAAGTGTGTCTCAGTACAACCTCATCAATAATAAATATTGGTAGTATTATGTATGTTTTTCAATAATTTATGAGTAATTAACAGGAGAGGAGAAATCTCACTGTATTTACTCAAAAAAAAATGGGTATTATTTATGCATTGTCGAGGGCTGAGATTAAGCAATATTGAATTTACAGTTACACCCTCCAAAATATTAATTCATTGGTTTGAACTTGCACTTAATTGGTCACTTATTTTTTTTTCATTATTAATGGTTGGGACACGCTAGTAATTACCACTCCTTTACACTTTTTTGTTGCACCTATTAATTATGGACATTGCCTATTGGTTTAATATTTAAGTGGCAATCAAGTCGATGGAAAAAAATATACTTCTAGTAAATTGTGGTAGTTGATTAATGTTCATGTGTTACATAAATACAAAGATTGTACCTATACATGAACTTCAAAATTAAGTAACCATTCTTGTTAGTTTTGAATAAGAAGGAATGACAACAGACTAGCTTGTTTATTTGTTTTCCTCCAATTTTGGATTCATGTCTTAATTTGTTTAAATCTATGATTAAAATTGTTCTAATTTTGTCTTAAATTGATTATTTTTTAAAATTTTATTTGAGACTTTTTTTAATAAAATTTAAATTTGAAAAGGCACTTTAACCTTTATATATATAAAATATAAATTGAAACATGATAAAATTATCGATAAAATCTCAATATTTATTATAAAACTTTATTCAACCACAATTTTTCTTTTGAGAATCATCAAATTTATTTACCCAATAAAACATTCTCTACCTTACTTGTTCAATTGTTGAAGTGCCCATTTGAAGATTTATTTCCCCACAATTAGAATTGAAGTATGAAGTTAATATAATTTTGTCATTAGTCATAAAAACAGTTACTTATTAAAGTTTAAGTCTCATATTTTATTTTTAATATGATTTTACTAAGATTATTTAAATAACGAAAATGAATTTATTTCGGTTTTTTTCTTGTATGATCTCATATTTTAAGTTTTTTTTGAAGTTCTAATCAAATCTTTTACAGCTAATGATAATCTGTAGAGCTACCATTTGCTAAAAAATACACGCGTCGCACAAAGAAGGAAGGAAACCTGTACAGTCAGGTAACAGGCAGGTGAGACTAGAAATACCCAAATACAAGAACAGCCCCTAGAGCCTACTTATTAAAGAAGCTTTAGTTTATTACTATAACTATAACTATTTTTATTTTTATTTATTTAATTTAATAATAGCCGCAGACCACAAAAACCACAGGTTCCAAAACTGGCTATGGCGGTGGCTACAACAGCGAGTCCTCTCCATATCCAACCCGACCTCTAAATAAAGTTTCCATTTTTATTTTCTTGCTTTAAAGAAAGAAGGAAAAAAAAGCTGGCAGGAAGGAAAAAAAAGGAAAGTGAGAGAAAATTACTCACCATCTTCATTTAACCGCTGTGGTATTGGAGAGTGAGCTTTGCCATTTGATCTCTTCAGCTTCAAATGCTGAGTCTGCTTTCTGGGTTTCTTCTGATTTGGGTTCTTGTTTCTCCCAGGTGAGTTTTTATTTTGAGCTCCATTTTTTGTGATTTTGATCCATTTGAAGCTTGATTGAAAAGATGAGATCTGCTTAGTTGAGATCTCTTCACTGTAGCAGCCAATCAGTGTTTCTAGTTGATTTGTGGGTTTGTTAATTGAGATCTGGCTATATCAAGTGAAAGCAGTTTTGTTTGGTTCGTTTTTTGCTTGTTTGGAATTGAAAACGACCTGCTGCTTCTGTTTTCAATTGGGTGCTGGAGAAATTATATAATATCTTGTTTTGTATTTTCTTGGTAATTAGCGTTTCTTATTTTGTGATCCTAGTGTTTTTCTTGTGTTTTTAATGCTGTAATGGTACAATTTAACTACCTTATGATGAGGGAAAATGATGTAATGGGTCATCCAGAGGGATTGAGTTCCTTGAGAGTATTGTCGTTATTTGGTGTTTTGTTGTAGCATAATATTGTAATAAGTAAACATGAAATACCAAGTTTCATTGCTAAGTAAAGCAATCAATTAGGAAGAAATGAATGAGATCTCTATTGCATGGGTCTACCATGTTGTTACGGTTGTTATGTGGTATGCCATTTTATTGGTGGTATGTTTTGTGTGACTTACGGTTGTTTTGTTGTACCAATAGTGAATCGGTTGTTTTGTTGTACCAATAGTGAATCAATCGGCTTGCATGATTGTTCCTATAAAAACAACGTCATCTATGGTTACAATAAATTTGTGGTTACAGTAGATTTGTGGTAATAGGCTTAATTGCTGTGTTTGATGACGGCCTCTATATATTAACTTGGTATGCTTATAAATTAGCGTTCCTACAGTGGTGATATAAGAACCACTCATGCTAGCTCCTAGCTCAAGTAGGCACTTGTCATCTGACAGTAAAAGTAAGTTCATTTTGGTTGCTCTCTAATCTATAAAGCGTTTGCTGCTTGCAGACTGAAGTGAGATTGGTACTGAGTTCGTAGCTGTTGCTAACATTGGTTGCTCATTGGTGTTCAAACTGATTCAGCTCTTCTGCTAGTTAATGTATGTTCAATTTCCCGTGAAAGGCGTAGAGATTTGTTGCATGTGTATCTGAAAGTCTATTTGAGGTATGGATATTTTGCCTGATACAAACATTCTTTAGCTGTTGAATTTGGTGTTTGCCCAATATTCAAGTTTGTGCTTATGACGAGAAAGTTTATTTACGTTCCTCACTTCCTGTCATCTTTAGTACATGAATAAGCAAAATATGGCAACTGAACTTGTCAACTCTGCAACAAGTGAGAAGCTGGATGAAATGGACTGGACAAAGAATATTGAAATCTGTGAATTAGTTACCCGTGACCAGAGGTATAGTTTGATAGTTAAGTTGAGTTGCTTTTTAATCCTTCATTGAGTGTAAGAATATAGTCCGAGAATTTTGTCTCTCCTTCACGCGGTTTTGTTTTATTAAATATGTAGGCAAGCTAGAGATGTCATTAAAGCTATTAAAAAGCGCTTGGGGAGTAAGAATCCAAACACTCAACTATATGCAGTTTTGGTGAGTAATTTTTTTTCTTCACATAACATTCATGGTTTTGTGTGTGCCATGACTTGTTAGTTAACCATCCACTATCTTTTGAATTATGAAGCTGCTGGAAATGTTGATGAACAATATCGGGGAGGTTGTTCACAAGCTGGTCATTGATACAGGAATTCTTCCCGTTCTCGTGAAGATAGTGAAGAAAAAGGTGCATATTTGTTCTAACACAAGTAATTTCTGGCTGTTGGATGATTTTGTACGTACTGTTAATTTATTTTATTTAACTTGTTACAGTCAGACTTGCCTGTACGAGAGAGGATATTTCTTCTTTTAGATGCTACACAGACTTCACTTGGCGGTGCTTCTGGAAAATTCCCTCAGTACTACAATGCATATTATGATTTGGTGGTGGGTTGATATACACAATTGATTATGCTTTTAGATTCTCTATATAAGAGATTTAAAATTCAGAAGTAGCTAAGTATCAACCCTATTTTTTCTTGTCAATATCTACTTAAAGCTAATGTCTAGGAACTGTCTAATCTGGGGTTCCAGTTTGGAAACGGTGCTGTTTTCATGGTTTACGTTTTATATAGATTTTCATTTCTGTTGAATTTCTAAAATATATAATTGTATTATTGAGAATAACTTGATTATGAATTACAATAGGAGGTTCCTTAATATAGGGAACAATAGGAAATAAACCAAACTAGGAAAACATAAAACTAACAGGAAACCATAATTTAATTAACTATTCTAACAATTTCTATCGATTAAAAATATCAGCAATAAGGGCACAGAGCCAGCCTGCCCTTTCCCTATCGATTTAATTTTGAAGGTATGCATCTCAATGTAATATATGAAATCTCTGTATTGAAAATGAATCATTACAGTGTTACAAATTTAGGTTCGCTTCAATTAATAGTTGCACGAGAAATAGATATATGATGGCAAAAGATGTTCATGTAGGTGTCTGCACTAGTGTATATATAGAAGTGGAATAATCCATTCTTCTTCTATATGTACTTTTGCACTGAAGGAGTCAAATAAGTTTTATTTTTAAAAGTATGCAACTGTCACCTCAGTTACAAGGATTGGGGTCAATAAGTTTTTTGTGTGAAAATGAACCATGTGGACAATTTGTGTGTGCTTGCAACATATTAATTTGGTCTGTACGATGTTTTTTCAAATGTGAGTGTTACGGTATTAGTTCTGAATTTTTGGTAGGTTTCTTCCTCATGCTCGATAATTAGTTATGTAATCTTCTTTTGAAATGTTCTTCAGAATGCCGGAGTACAGTTCCCTCAAAGACTCCGTGAGGTCCAGCCCAATATTCAAGTTCAAGAAAAGAAGTGCCCTACACCAAATGGGGAGCCTACCCCTAGATTGGAAGAAGTTGTACAGCAAACAGAGTCCGAGGTTCCTGAATCTAGGTAAAGCGTGTTGCTAAGTTCTTTTTATATTTTTTCCCTCACCAAACTAGTATCACTTTTATTCACCATGTAGAATTTATTTTAGCATAGGCAAATGAAATGTAATTTTTAATTGAATTTGATGTTATGCTATGCATATCATATAGTAGATACTGTAAATTCATTTTAAAATCACAGTTGCAAACAACCTTATTGGGTCTCTTCACTCGAAAGTGTTAATTCTGCTTTTGTCTTGTGTGTTATATATATATATATATAAATATACTGCTGCATTTCTACCATTGGGGGTGGAGAACTTATAGTCACTGCTAGTGTCAGAAAGTATTGCATATGGCGTTATATAAGACTAATAAAAATTTATCAATTTCAGTATCATTCAGCAAGCTAGCAATGTGTTGGAGGTTTTGAAAGAAGTCATGGATGCTGTTGATACCCAACATCCCGAGGTATGTTCATTTGCTATTGTTACACGTACATGTCTTTAGCAGATTTGCTATCACGTCTTTAGCAGTTCAAAAGACTCGACATATGCTTGACCGGGTAGTGTTGGGAGGTGATTATCTGATTAATACACTCCCTGTCCCAAAAAATGTGTCGCATTCGACTATTGATGAGAATCAAGATTTCAGTTTTTAGTGATCCTATGTCTTCCAGAAGTTGGCATACACTATACTAACTTATGTAGGGATATGATTCATAGTTCATGAATAATTAGCCTACGAAAAGGAAACGAGAACATACATTTGGGACATCCGTTTCAGGAAAGTGGGACACTTGTTTTGGGACGGAGTGAGTAGACTTTTGATCGTTGTGCTTAAGAATTTAGTTCTCTTAGCAGCTCCTTTTTTGGAAGGAATCTAATAAGTGTTTTAAAGCTTCTGAGTTCTCCTCGAGAATGCGGTAAAACCGAGTTGGCTGAGTTTTGGGCTGAGTTTTAAAACTCATTCTCGGTGGTTAAATTGTACTGAGCTTTCACTGGGCCAACTTGGTCAAACCTTGTTAAAGTTGGTCGATTGTTTTTTTACATATGCTTTGGAACTGTTCTATACTTTGTGTTTTTGTTTTTAACTTGTTAAGTTGTCTGAGAGTATTTTATTGTTTTTGTCTTTTATGTGAATTATATATGAATATATAATATTTAGTTAATAAAAAATGATTTTGCCGATTTCTCCCCGAGTTTCAGAATTCCTTATAATTCGCCTCGCCAAGTTCTCCCTAATCCTGAGTTTTAGAATCTTGCTAATAAGTGGCCAAGTCATGACTTAAGTGTTTCTAAGGCATCTAAGATGGAGTCATTTCAAGCTTGTCTTACTAGGAGAGAATTTCATTGATGACCAAGTTTTCATAAAGCTTTACATTAAAATAGGAATGTTTGTCATAAAATGGCCTACTCGTTACGATACAACGAGTATGTAAATATCTGGAAAAATATGTGTTGTAGTATGCAATTACATAGCTTGATCTGATTTGCTGCTTCTTTCACTTGTTGAGTACAGTGTTTATAACACAACAAACTATGTAGTGACTATTTTGGATACGACTAGTGATTCATTACTTGATTCTCATCGCATTTTTTCTGTAGGCAGCAAAAGATGAGTTCACACTTGATCTTGTGGAGCAGTGTTCGTTCCAAAAGCAACGAGTGATGCACCTTGTGATAACTTCTCGGTATGATCACTTCCTGGATATATATTATGCTACGATACGAGCTAGTTGTTGTATTCATATTTTAGCATTACGGTATTTTCAGACCTATGCAAATTAGTAAATGTATCTCCATAGCTATGTTAGCTTTCTTCTTATTGATCATTGGCTTAACTTATGCAGGGACGAGAGGGTGGTTTCTCGAGCAATCGAATTGAATGAGCAGCTCCAGAAAGTTCTTTCTAGACACGATGCTATCATCTCCGGTAGACCCACGCCACGAACAAATGGTTTTGCTCATGAAGACGTTCGTAGGCCTATGCCGACCCCAAATAATTTCTCTCACGGAGAGGTGGACGAGGAGGAAGAGGAACCTGAACAACTTTTCCGAAGGTACTATGAAGCCGTAAACATATTATGTCAAATGTTTGATTACATTAGTTGGGGAAATTGTAAAACCTACCCTTCATTTTTCATTTTTTTTGCAACTCATCACTCTCAAGTAAAACTCGGGCTGATTCACCACTCCTAACAACTTTCAGGATGCAAATCTATACCAAAAATCAGTCTTATAAATTTGCAAAAAATTAATATTTTTAAGATGGAAATATTATGTCATTAATGTACTATGATAAGATATATTTATTCTGAATTTTATTTGCAATATCCTTTTTTCTCTTCATTTTCTTGAATTGGCATTTCTTGATGCAAAACTTGACAGACTACGGAAAGGAAAAGCTTGTGCAAGGCCTGAAGACGAAGAGCAAGCAGCAGAGCGTCCTCCTCCGGGTTTGCTCGGATCATCCATCCCAGGAGAAAGACTGAACCGGCCACTTATACGGCCAGTCTCAGACCCACCCCATGAACCTCTCCCGTGCCCTCTACCTGTTGCAATCCCTCCGCCGCCGGCAAAGCACATGGAGAGGGAGAAATTCTTCAAGGAAAAGAAAACGGACAAAGATGGTTCGGGCGTGTCTGGACACATGAGGGGACTGTCCTTGCACAGTCGCAATGCCAGCAGCTCTCGCAGCGGAAGCTTGGATTTCAGCGACTGACCTTTCGGTTTTTTACGGAGAAGGTGATGATTATTTGTTTCTAGTTCTAATATATTTCTGTTGTTGGGTGTACTAATGCTAATGTTGGTAATGGTTGATTCTAGTAGGGTTGGGTTTGTAAAGGAGATTTGCTTCATAAGTACCTTGTTTCTATTAGATTTTACAAATATCTGTTTATTTTCAATTATATCAGTTCGATATGAGTTGGTTTGTAGATCCATTTAGCTTTTCTCCGTGTTTATAAGGTTTGAACGTGATGTATTATTAGTACTCACGAGAGAACTGGAATTTAGATTATTCGATTCAATGTGTTGTGATCAATGGGAAAAGGGTGATTATAGATATGAGTATTTAACTTCTAGAGTTTCTTTGGCGACAGTGAGTATGGTCGAAATGATGTGCGTATGTTGTCATGTTTATTTAATTTTGCTTCTTTTGCCACAGTAGAATGGGTGTTTTAAATCATTTTAATACTATCATATTAAAATGATGTATTGCTGGGACATTTGAAAACATTTTTAGAGATTTTGAGATGGAATTGGACAGAGATGAAGTTTTGACTTTTGACATTGGATAATAGTTTTAGGTTGGAGTTGCTCTAAGATAACAAGTCGCTTGACATGTTAAATGAGTTGGTTCAGTACACGTGAGTTTTGTTTTATTAAAATTATAAGATTGGAATCAACAGTTTTATGTTATATTATGGGCAGAGATTTTTAAGAACGAGTATACTTAAATACAGAATAAACGTCTTGATGATTGAACTATTGTATTGGTGAATCGGGCATAAGATTAATACGAGAATAAAGAGATGTTGCAAGTGACAGAGTGGTCTTGATGTTGTTAGTTACAGAGATTTAGCCCTGTATCACTTTGATTCAACTTAGTTGCAAAATGGTCCCAGGTAGAGTAGATATCAACACAGAGCATAGTTGAGTTGAGTTGAGTATGTATTTGGAATGATTATGTTTGGCAGGAGAGCACAGCACATACTTTAATCATCTTCTTCTCCTTTTTTGCTGTTCAATTGCTGTTGTTCTAGTTGCATGCATGATTGTTCTTTAATTCAGGGACCCAACAAAATAATTTCAAGTGGAAATATAGGATAAAGAGTTGTGAATTATTCCCATTTTACCTTTGATTATATTACAACTAATTCTACATATTTTTAACATAATTTTAGCTAACTTCAAACCCAAAAAAGCCGAGAGATTAGTAAAGTTTGTTTTCGTTTCAATTTATTTCAGAGGTAAGTATAAATACATACTTATATGAATATACACATTTTTATAAAAGTACTTGAAAAATTGTGTCAAATACCTGACAATATGTTTTGAATACTTCACACTACAAATAACTCCAACCAAAATGAATGGGAAGTATATCCTCTCATCTTTATCAATTAATCCAACTTGTGTTGGTAAATTTAACATTATCTTATTTCATTATAACAAATTAAAGCCCAAATTTGAGTGCAAGAGTGGTTTTGAAATACTAAGTTGCAATTATCCTCAGAACATATATAAAAAATTATGGAGCCATCAAACTAAGTAGGATCATTGCATGTAAAGTTTTACTATCCAAGATCTAACATCTTGATCTACTTACCAAAAGAGAGATTATATTCTTATTGTATACAAATATTTCGTAGCATGAAGTGAGTAAGAAAGCTGAATAAGAGCTTATTTTACATAAATAATAAACTATTATAAATCAATCTAGAACTTAATACTTTAAAAATTATATCGTGATGGAGGTCAAATCAACAAACTTATTCTTAACTTATCTCACTGTCTCTTTTAAAAAGATAAACACATCACAAATCTGACGAAAACCTAGGATCACAATCTATTTAAAACATAGATAAAAACCACCAAATTCATCTGATATATGATCATTTGGAGTATATTTTCTCATTGTATAGATAGCATGTGTTACAAAAATATAATATAACATATGATTCTTACAAAAATCTAAATTTAAAATGAGATGTAAATTTGAAAACCTTGTAGGGCCCAAGGATGCGAGAAATACGCAGATGATTTGTACATAACGGGCGGTTAAATAATCAAGCAACGGCCGGAAATGGGCCCCTCCACTCCCTCCACCCTTCTCTTTGGAACTCCCAACCTCACTCCTTTTAAGAACACACCCCTTACTCCGTTTCTCTCACTCACCTCTCTCTCACTTCCTCTGTTTTTTTATCTTCTCCCCAAAATGCCTGACGAAGCTCTCGTCTCAAATGTGGTACCGGAGACCCCGCCGGTTCCTCAGCCGGAGCCAACTTCCGATCACCGGAAGCCCCCGTCTCAGTCCTTGCTCCAACTCGTCCAATCCCACGACAAAGACCCTCCTCTCATCCCCGAACCCGAATCTGATCCCATCCCCTCCATTGATGATGTTGACTCTGATGAATCTGTGAAAGTTGAAAAGGAGACCACCGCCGATGTTGCTGCTGATCCTCCGGCCGACCTGGAACACAAGGCCCTCCTTGACCTTAAAGCCCTCGTCCAGGAAGCTCTCGAGACCCACCAATTGATCACAACCTTAACCTCTCCGAACCCCAAGGACCAGACTCCCATCAAGCCAGAGGCTGAAACAGAGCAACCCACCAAGCCAGAGACTGAAACAGAGCAACCCATCGAGCCAGAGACTGAAACAGAGGGACCCATCAAGCCGGAGCCGGAGACTGACCCAGAAGCTGAAAAGGTCACTCCTTTCACCGTCACCGTCGACGAGGACGGAGCCAAGACCGTGGAGGCAATCCAGGAGACAATCGTGGCCGTCTCCGCCTCGGACGCGTCGCCAAAAACAGAGCAAGACCAAGAAACAGAGCAAGAACAGAGCAAGCTCTCTTCTCCGACGAGTCCCGCCGGCGACGACACGACCAAAACAGAGGAAGTGACGATCTGGGGAATACCGCTCATGGCCGACGAGAGGACCGACACGATCCTCCTCAAATTCCTCCGAGCCAGAGACTTCAAGGTCAAGGAAGCCTTCACGATGCTCAAGAACACCCTCCGGTGGAGGCGAGAGTTTGGGATCGACCAGCTCGTCTTCTCCGACGACGACGACGAGGACCTGAACAGGGCTGTCTTCATGCACGGCTCCGACAAGGAGGGCCACCCGGTCTGCTACAACGTCTACGGCGAGTTCCAAAGCAAGGAGCTTTACCACAAAACATTCTCCGACGAAGACAAGAGAAACAAGTTCCTACGCTGGAGAATCCGATTCCTCGAAAACAGTGTCCGGAAACTGGACTTCTCTCCCGGTGGCTCTGGTCCTTGCACGATCGTCCAAGTCAACGACCTCAAGAACTCACCGGGACCGGCCAAGTGGGAGCTCCGGCAAGCCACCAAACAGGCCCTTCAGCTCCTGCAAGACAATTACCCCGAATTCGTAGCCAAACAGGTCCATTTCATTTCTTTCCACGCCAATTTTCTCATTTTTTGAATTCAAATACTGATAAGACAATATTTTCTTGCAGGTGTTCATCAATGTGCCTTGGTGGTATTTGGCAGTGAACAGGATGGTGAGTCCGTTTCTGACGCAGAGGACAAAGAGCAAGTTTGTCTTCGCTGGTCCTTCCAAATCTGCAGAGACCCTATTCAGGTAATTGCAGTGGTTGATCCATTTCAAGGATAAAAAACCGATCTTTTTCTTGTTTGGTAGTGAAGATCTTGAATTTTTGTAATGGGCTGTGTCAGGTACATAGCAGCTGAGCAAGTGCCACTGAATTATGGTGGACTGAGCAAAGTTGGTGATTTTGACCCATCTGATGCTGCTGTTGTTACTGAGATTAACCTCAAACCAGCTGCTAAACACACTGTTGAATTTCCAGTTACTCATGAGGTCAGTTTTTTCAGTAGCATTTCCTGATAATCCTAGGACTTTATGAAATTGTCATGCTAGATTGATTATTAATTAGTATTACACTTCTGTTGGGTCTACTATAAATTGTTAGGTCTATGGAAGTTTTGGTAAGATATCATAATCCAGTTTTGATTATATACTCTTTAAATGCAAGATGATTGGGTTTTATCTTGATCAGTGTTCTAAAAATCTCACACTTTGGATTAATCTCTGCTTAATTTCCTATTAATCCTCTATAATTTTTTATTAATATTTCAATTTTATTTACCTCTCTATGCTATATAGAATGTATTCTATGTTTAGGTTGACCGAAAGTTTTAGTATGATATCACAACATTATAAGTTTTCGAACATTCATAACCTTTATGATTAGAGAGTTGATCGTTTCATTGAGTTTTCATTGAGTTTTAACATGATATCAAAACTTTGACTAGACAACATCGTGCATGGAATAATTTTGAACATTGGATATTTTAGTTAAGATGGAAAAATTCGGATTCAAAGATTAATTAAGAATTAACAAAAAATTGATCGAAAACTAGTTGAGATTAATTAGAACTGATCCGACAAGTTCTAATTTTTTTAGACCATTATCACATTTGGTATATCATCTAGAATGTATTCAACTATTGTCACTGCGTATAGTTAACATTATCACCTAAAATTTTGGCTAGACAACATTGTGCATGGAATCATTTTGAACATTGGATGCTGTCATAGTTAATGTGGAACAAAGATGAATAATTGTGATGGTTTGTGCAGGGTTGTGTTGTGACATGGGAGGTGAGGGTGGTGGGGTGGGAGGTGAGGTATGGTGCAGAGTTTGTGCCCAGTGGAGAAGGAAGCTACACTGTGATAATCCAAAAGTGCAGAAAGTTTGGTCCCAATGCAGCTCCTGTGGTCTGTGAGAGTTTCAAAGCTGGTGAACCAGGAAAAGTGGTCATCACCATTGACAACACCACCTCCAAGAAAAAGAAGCTGCTTTATAGACTGAAGGCCAAGCCTTGTTCTGAGTGATGGTCAACAATGGCTGCTACCTATTAATTTATTACAACCTTGGACTTCCCAATTCTTTTCATTTTTATCTTCTCTTGATGTTTGTGCTGCTTTTATGTTCTGGGTTTTCTCTTCTCTTTTTCTGTGTATGTAATTGTGTTTGCTTTTAAGTTATATATGTTAATGAGAGTCCATGGATTTTTGTTGTTTTCAGATTGGGCTTTATTTTGGTTAGTACCAGGTTTCTTTTATTACCATTGCTACCTCATTACTGTGTAGGTCTTTGGAAGATATAACCATAGAGACTCTAACTTAGATCATATTCTCTTGTCTTCAATTCTTTTAAAAGCATGAATTGAATTGATTTCATAATTAATGGTTGGGATGCATTCTAGTGAGCACTAAAAAATTGTGTGAAAACCGTGAAAATCAACATAGAGGCTCTATGTAATAGGGGAATAAATTTCATTCTATAACTTAAAAGGAAAAAATATTACCCGTCAGAAGAATGGTGTTATTATTTTTCAGTGAGTGCCACGTCAACATACATATATTACGCTCTTATGAGTTGGCACGATTCACCGGACTAGTCTGATTAGCACTGAATTACAACTCATCAATGGTCAAATACTTTAAGTCATTCAAGTCATAAGACTTTGAAAATTGATCCAACGCTTTTATCGAAAAACTAATTAATAATGAATTTAAATGTACGTATAAATTGACTCATCAATTAGGACAGCAAAAAAGTGAATCTTATAATCCAAATGATGCCTTTTTTGGTAGGATAATAATAGTACCTTGTAACAATGATAATGTACAGTCTAGAGCTAGACATATAATGGTGGGTGTGTCATGATTCAGACAACCATCTTTAGGTCAGGTGATGATCCCATGTTTGTATTTGAAGATTTTAAAGTAAGGTTGCTTCAATTCATTAGCTGGCAAAAGTAAAAGGGAGCTAGGCAAAGCCATGTCTCCCCCTCCATCCATCATTATGTTGTCGGATCCGATGGAGATGTGGAATCTACGGTCGTCAAGAATAACGTTGATACCGTGAAGGAGACGTCGTCGCTCAAATAAGGCGAGCTCGTTTCAAGGTGAGAAAAGATTGTAATGGATGAGTTTCGAACAGATTTTATGGTCTCCGTCGTGAATGGTTCCATATAATTAAAGATATTATTTATGTTTCGGGTTTAGAGTATTTTGTTGAGTCTAGCAATCAAAATGTAATGATTTTATTTGTTTTCTTGAATGTGCACGAGTCTTATCATTACATTATTGTGTAATTTCAAATAGGTAGATATGCAACTATGCGTTTTTCAAATAGATCTAAGGAGATGCATGAATACATTTCTTTCTCGATATGGATCATAGCCTGGTTTCATAGCCAAGTCAAGGGCTAAGACTTTCGTGACCTAATTCTTTGAGCCAGTGTTGCAAAAGAAAAGAATAGTAATCGAGTGAAAAACAAATTAACTAAAATAGAGGCAAGAACAGGTTGTTCAAATGTTTTTTCTGGTTCGCTTGCCCTTGTTCAAATAGTTTCCCTTTCTACCTATCTTTTTTAAAAAAATCACAGGTTACCTATAATGTTTTTCCCTCTGTTATTAACACAGTTAGTTTTTCCATTTTTATTTTGAAATTCTAGGAAATGTTCAAAATACCCTTCTATTTATAATTAACTATTATTTCAAGTTGAAATTACCCTAATGCCCTTATTTTGATTTCAAATTTTCATTAATTGTCGTCATAGGTATTTTGAAGTTTTCAGCATCTTCACCCCACCTCATTCGCCTCCCCCCTCCCCCTCTTCGTCTTCTTCCATGGCGGCAGCTTCGCTTAACTCGGCCATGACTCCAAGTCCTACGACGTCGTCCACCACCGCATCCTTCCCGTCATGAGGACACGTCCCCGCACTAGAGATTTATACGTAGGAGGACATAAGTCGTGTATGTGTTTTTTTATGTAATTTTACTTTTTTACCCCTACGGTGACTTTTATAAATGTTTAGATCTAAAATATGTACTGTGAGGTTGGATCTTGTAGAGTGGCAGAGACAGAATCTCCCGACCTTATATAGAGAGTATAAAAACATGAAAATTGATTGGCGAGCTCTTCACTTGGTGATCTAGATTTGTGATTTAGAGTATGAGTGAGTTGTGTTACGTCCACATGTGAGTTTAAAGTCTCACATCGAAAGATTACTGGATAGTTTATACACACATTAGACCCTAGACAGGAAAGACTAGTCTTTTAGGTCAA
Organism: Geranium brycei; assembly: GCA_036897365.1. Lineage (NCBI taxonomy): Eukaryota > Viridiplantae > Streptophyta > Magnoliopsida > Geraniales > Geraniaceae > Geranium > Geranium brycei. Next base: position 18,502 of record JAYMTP010000206.1, on the reverse strand, counting down.
ATGTGAGCTCTAATGTGTTTATGGGTTTTTTTGGGGTGCTCCTCCTAGGTAAGGCCCGATTCTCCCCAAAAGTGGTATCAGAGTCTAGTTCAATAGACTCTTCTGGGTAAGTGGTCGGGTACTCTTGTGGCTGGTAAGACTAGGATCATGGCGAGGCCCATATAAGATGAAAATGACCACTGTGGGATTGAGTAAACCAAAGTATAAGTATGGGCTGAGGAAGGGGCATCCCGATGTGATGAGACTCAATATGGAGGGGTGATTGTTAAGTCTACGTGTGAATTCAAACTCCCACATCAAAAGAATACTGAGTATAAATATGATATTCCTTGGTACTCCCCTTGGATAATTCTGATTCTCCTCAATTACTAATTTGAGTAAAGTTACCAATTAATTGTGAACATATGACTCCAAGATAAGTATTTATAACTACACATTTATCACTTAACTCAAAAAATTTCTTGTTAACTAATTTAATATTTTTTGTTGAGATTGTAAAACAATACAATTGGGTGGAAACAGAGTATTTGTAACTTGGCTCTACAATATAGTCAGAGAGTGTCATGACACAAGAGCAGTGATAGGTTGCACAATTTGAAAGCTGCATGAGCTCTAGAATTTTAATGTTTTCTAATTTGATTGTCTTCTAATTGGTAATTTTGTCCCGTCTTTACTCTTTACATTGTTGCAACTCACTTTTATTTAATTGTCTTACCTTTTCAATTTTGCACATTCACCCTTAGTTTTCGAATAAACTTACATTGATCCCTACTAGTTAGATATTTATATTTAGTGACAGTGTGATTATATTATCCTTAGCTGAAAAATGTAGAGAATTAAGCACATGATGCACCACATCAATAAGTTCTTCGACAAACATAGAATACCGTCGGATTGGTACCTTGCGCCCCCGAGCCTCAGACCCCCAGAGTAGACACTTTCTCCCTGAAACTTGACTTATTAACCGGTCAGCGAGATCACCGTACTAACTAATCCCAATGGATCTTGATTCGATCAAGACATATCCAACAACTATTTTTTATGTGTGGATTCTAATATGTATGAGTTGGATTGCGCATACATCATTAGGTCATGCAAATCAATGGATTCTCACGGTGGATGGAGCGTGGTGCATGTCACACATTAGACTAATCCATTATCAAACATGTTAGTCTTTTAATTGTGTTTTGAGGTCAAATTCTCCCCCAACAATCTCACTTAAACAACGTTGGACTCTGGCCAACCTTGCTGTGCACTGGGCTACAGTTCTTGCATTATTGAGTGTATCAAAGTAAAGATTTAAAGTATGGGATATGGTCCCTTGTTTTCATAATGTGTGTGTAGGGAATGAGATGAGAATGTCTCTTTCAAGTGACAAAAGTAAAAGAGATGAGGGAAAGGTAAAGGCGTGCCTTGATAGAATAATGAGGTCAGGCTAAGTTGTTATAGCAACTATGAAGATAGAGATGAAGTCCATGAATCACATGCCAACAACAAACTCAAACCAACATTATTTAATTTCCTAAGCAGCAGTTTCTCTCTAAGTTGCTTCAATGATTAGGTTGAGAGGATAATTTCATGTTAATACGGTCACTAAAATTACACGATTAATTTTGAGTTTAATCAAGTAAACAATAATTTAGTTTTACTATTATAATTGATGTTAAAAAAGAAAGTGAATGAGAACTGCAGTTGGCATAGTGGTCTAAGTGAGCTTTTTCTGACACTTGTAAATTATATTATAATGTTTATGACTTTTGTTGTTAGAATACGGGTTAATGGTAAATAAGATTATAACAAAAACAATATTAAAAACAATTTACAAAATGTTACAATATCAATTGTTATTGTTTGCATGGTGCAACAGAAGGTACAAACATCCAAAAATTATGATTTTGGTGAAGTTGGATTTCTCATTTCGGACTCTACAAGTTTATAGTTTTAGGCGAGACTTGATTGTGACCAGGAAAACTTCGTTTGGCTGAAATAGATTCGTCGTCGACGGTACTAAGTCTCGCTGGACAACTTTTCAGTCTTTGTTCGGTTGATTTTCTATCGAGGCTCGAGACTAATCTTCCTAAAACTATATATACCACATATGTTTATACCACATATGTTTGTAGTCTCCTAAAATAAAATGATAGCATGAACAAACTATAAACCATGTCGAAAAGATTGGCTGAATACAAAAATGTATTTGAGATTTGACTGGAAATTGGGGATAAATTTCTCTCTTGCCTGTACAGTGACCCCAACCAATTGAGGGCTTTGCTTCTTTGCCTTCAAAATTTGAAATCAAGAAATTGCAAAATGTGGGACCATATAGCCATTGTCACTAACCTATACTTATACTATACACGATGAGCCGTGATCAAATGTAGTTTTGTCATTTACATGGCACTGAGTAGTAGGCTACTAGCTTTTTTGACCTATTTGCTTCCCATGAATGTGCAATTATTGAACAATTTGTCTCTGTATATGCTACATTTTATACAGAATTTTACATATTTAGTAACTTACAAGTAACTGATTAATATGACCATGTAAACAAGTTTCTTTACCGGGTCCATGAAAACTTTACAGTTAAAAGAGTAGTAGTGGTGTTTTGTTGTTGAATTTCAAATCAGTTTGGGTTGGCTTTGACTGGATTTGGGCTTATATGTGGACCGGACTGCCCTGTAACCCTAAACTGCCCTGTAACACTCCTCTCTACTCGAGCCTTGATGTGATATTTATCCTATATTTATGTCTCTTGTTACTTTTTTTAGGATGTCACTTATATTAAAATGAGTTTACCCAGAACATGGTCCATCACGTACTCAATCCTTCCATACACTCTTCCATATACTCATTTTCTTTATAAAAACAAGTTATATTATTGTAACACAGACTCGGACTATAATATGAAAAACACAATTTATAAAAATTACGTTATTACAAAATTAAAATATAGGAGTACTCTCTTTGTTTCTCTTGTGCTTTTTGCACTCACTCTTTTTTCTCTCCTACCCTCTTTTCATGTAAGCCACTCCCTCTCCCATCTCAGTTGCAGCCTCCACCTTAGCTTAAGAGTGGTCACTCCCTCCCCATTCCCTTGTTGTGGTTGGCCTAAGCTAGTGACTCTTTGGTGTTCTTGGTTGGCTCACACATGGCCAACATGACCGTCTTGTCCATAAAGCAAGTGAAACAATTGTTTTAGGCTCACCTTAAAAATAAGGTCGAAGTATGATAAAAATGCCCTAAAATTAAATATTTTAGGCCCATTCTAAAAATTAATACCCACAATAATACTCTATTAATCACTTATGCTTTAGGCCTCAAGAACCATTGAGCCGGCCACGATGGCCAATGCACATAGTCTTTAGATTTCAAGTTTAAGAATTCTCGTTAAAATTTTGTTTTTATCAACAAGCGGACGAGGATTTCTCGAGTAGGATGATAATGGGTCGAGATCGGAGCACGTGTTATGCTCCCATCCCTCTTCATCAGATCAGAAATACTAAATCCTCGGCTGGAGTTCAAAGTAACTTGTCTCTTTGTACAATGGCAATGTAATGGGTTTTGTAATCCCGTCTTCTCTCCATCATCAGATTGAGATATCAAGTCACCATCCAATTCAAAGATTTGGTCATCCTCCTATTCTCGATAATTACTTGCAATACCATTGCCAATAAAATAGTAGAGTGGCAGGGCAGGGTACAAGGTGAAGGCACATGAGTTGCTTGCACGAGATCAAGATTCTTCTTCTCAAAGTATGTGTGACCGACTCATAAAGCTGTACGTAGCATGCAATGCAATGGCAGGTTAGTGTATGTATATTCACAGTTCTCGTGACCACGGTAATTAAGTGACAGTATTATCTGTTTAGAGTTTAAATTTGAATTTGAATTCGAATTCGTGCATGTGTGTTCACTACACAACACGCACGTGAATAGATTCTCCTTCGGACATCGTCGCTGGTTGGTCTGGTTGGCTCACGTGTGTCCACATCCACTCCACTCTATAAATAGCTTAATTTAGCTCATTTATTTGTGTACAAATCAAAATCGAAACTGAAATTCAAGGTTGGTACATTTGAGACATGAAGATGAAGAGATCATATGGGTTTTTCTTGTTGCTCCTCCTCGTACTCTTCATGTCATCTCGTACGTATCCTTATAATTATATATGTCCCTTACCATTTCCTTCCCTTAACAAAGGGTTTTACAAGAAACAAGAGCCTCTTTTTCCCATGTTATATTAGGTTTCAGGTTTGTGTTCTCAAATTTATTTTTCACTTTTTTGGTTTTGAATTAGGGTAAATATCAGGGAACGTACAGATAAATACACCAAATTACACATTTTTTCATTTAGCAACACTTGACTAAGATTTCAATCATTCAGATACACCCGATTTTTGTTTGGACAGTATATTATACATATAATAATAAAACTATAATGAAATATAAATTTGATGCAGAGGAGATGAGTGAGGCAAGGGTTTGCGAGTCAAAGAGCCATCACTTTCGTGGGGCGTGCATGGGCGACCACAACTGTGCCATGGTCTGCCGGAACGAGGGCTTCTCCGGTGGCAATTGCCGCGGTTTCCGCCGCCGGTGCTTCTGTACTAGGCTTTGCTAGCTAGTTAATTACTGTGCTAATTAATTATGGTACGCACGTGATCAATCAATAAGTATATATAGTCGCCTATGTACTTATGCGACTGTAACAGTAATTGATCAGTCAAATAAGTAGTGCCAGATCTACTTTAGATTTGTGATCTCATGTTATGTCAGTATGTGCTTTGTTTGTAACCAATTAATTAGTAGTAATGAGAATGTGTTATGGTAATTCAATTTATGAGAATGGTTTTGCAAATCACTCCATCTACTCTTTTTTCGGTAACCAAACATATATAATTCGTACGCTAGCTCTCAGGTGAAATAGAGTTATGTGAAAATTATAAAAAATATCTTGTTGTGTATTTTTTGTTAATGGTAAAACTGCGTGGGAACTTTAACTTTTGTGTACAATGTACTTCAAGAATGATAAAATTGCGAGTAAAATTAAGATTATATATAAGTTTTAAAAAGATTTTTGTTTTCTTTTTCATTTAATATTCCAAATTGATTCCTAAATTTGTGTGTGTAATTTTCTACTGATTATCTCAGAACTATTTGACTTTGTTTTTGTTCGAATTGGTCCCAAAGATTATGGATATTCAGAAAGCCCATTGGCTGATACAACACATCCAGTCTGGCCCATACATGTATAACTATATTCATGGGTGAGGCCCATTTTATGTGCCTTCTCGTTTCTAATTCCTTATTGGGTGTGAGTGTGACATGTGAGAAACTCTAATTCAATTTTTACAAGGGTAAAGTCTTAAAATTGTTGTTACGACTCGAATCATGTTTATCAGACTAAAACATTAAATCTAACCTCATTTAAAACATTACTACAATATTTGATTTCATTACTCAAAATTGAAGATTCATAATATCAAATTTAAGTAATTGTATGGACTACCCCAATTGTTAGAACTCTTTTATTACAATTACATTTTCTTAAGAATTTGTATTCTTTTATTTTTATTTGGGATCCTACTAAGACTATCTCGGATTCAATTTTATATTTGTTTCTCCGATGTATTATTTATCATATCAACTTCAATCTAATATCAATATTAATTTGTCATATGTTGTATTTTGCATGAAAATATATTGTTTTATTGTTATTTAATATCTAAATGTTACTTTTACCGCTTAATCAAATAAAATAATCATAATTAACTGATAAATAATACATTTCATTTTATTATTAAAATATTGAAATGACGTATAACTTATGATTTAATAATAGAAAGTTATAAGCAGAGCTTTCTTAGTAAAATAGCATATGGGTTGGAGTTACTGTAAACACGAGAGAAGTTATAATTAGAAAACTTTGTTGTCCTTTTAGTTTAATTGATGAGGTTCAAAAGAAGAAAAAATTGAGTATGGTGTGTGATGACAAAATACAAAGTAAAAGATGTGCCAAATATATATTGATAATAAAGGTTTACGGGCCTTTTTTTTACTTTCTGTTATAATATAATTTAAAATTGTATTCATGTTATAAGAACTCATTTTAAACACATGGGATCGAACAAAACACATCATTGGCAAAGTTTTTTTTTATATTGTATGGTTCACATATGATAAATAATTATCGTATATTAAGTTTAAAATAAGAGCATAATCATCACGTTGATATTCTTCTAGAAAAGTGGGAGAGTCAACCAAAGATCACATAAAGGCTCGTTTAGTGGCCGAATCCATCCACCATACAAGTTGAAAATTGCAAAAACATAAACTTTTTTAGAAAGATTTAGTGGTACTCAAAATTCAAAACATATAAAATAATAGTGATATGTAACAAATAATATAACATAAATTATTATGTGTTCAAAGTGGCATTGAACCTTTTTTTTCTGCTTTCTCAGAAAATTGGGATACTCTTTCTGAATATGTCCGAAGCCTTCACACTCATAACACTGAACACATTTGCCTTTTTCATTGAGTTCGTCACTTTTGCCGCCTCTGTTCGCATTCCCATATTCTGAGTTTTTTCCTGAAAGTTGTTGTTGATGTCTTGCGGAACGTTATTCCCACTCATCCGATTAAGTCTCTTCATGACCCTGTTATAATTTTTGACCAGTAACGCAATAGTGTCATTAATCTCATCATCAAATCCAGAATATACCTGATCTTTCTGACTATGTTTGGAACTTTTGAGAGTCATTCTTTTGTGTTGCTTTTCCACATTGGGGAGAGAGAGCTCGAAGGTCATGAGAGAACCTATTAGTTCGTCAAACTTTAGAGTTTTGAGATCATGAACCTCTTCAGTAGCTGTGATTTTCATCTTGAACCTTGAGTTTAAAGCTCTTAGAGTCTTCCTAACTAGATTTTCATCCAGAGCAGCCTTATCTTCTGCGGGACTCCAGTCTGATTCGGGTTTGAGGCCAATCATATTTCCTTGGGCATCAACAGTCTGTGGAGCTTTCCAGTCATGGATTACAGCCTTCCAAGTCTTGCTGTCAAGAGACTTCAGAAAAGCAGTCATGCGGGCTTTCCAGTAGCCATAGTTTGTCCCATCAAGTACGAGGGGTCAATTAACTGAACCTCATTCTCTTGCGCTATCCATGTCTATTATCAGACTAACCTCCTTAGGAAATCACCTATAGGATTAGGTGCCTCCTCTGATACCAATTGAAATTCCTAGTTAGTCACAGGAGCAAGATGTCTCACTCAATGTTGTGACTTAGTGTTCGACAACTTGCTCAATCACAGATAATAGACAAAATACAAGTAAAACAGAAAACAGAAGACACGCAATATGTTTACCTAGTTCGGTGCAACCTCACCTACATCTAAGGGCACTCTGCCAGTGGAAAGGTTTCACTATAACGTAATCAATCAGAACATACAAGCCTCTATGATTATCACACAAATAAAAGCTTTATGCTATTATTACAAGTGACAACCTAGACTAGGGACTCCCCCTGAATTTGAGATCCTCTCACAATTTCACTCTTCGAGCAATCGCCTTTGCTTGGTTCATCTTCTGTTCTTCAAACAGTACGTGAATCTTCAATCATGCTAACACAACCCTAATCGAAAAAACACTCAAACTCCTCGAATGATGTTTGTCGAAGCACACCGTTTTTAACAAAACATACAACCTCCCAACACGCTAGTCCAACACGCTTAGGAGCATTGAATATTTTGAGCACAAAGAACGTCAAGCTGCTAAGGGAACGCCCTTGGCTTTTATAACAGCGTACAAGAAGTCTTGACATCCGTTTAGGGTTTTTCTTTTCCTTTGTAGTGACGCGACTTCTTCGAACTTCCCTTTTTCCATCAGACTTCTATTTCCGTTTCCTTCATGGACTTCCTTTCTTCATGCTAGTTTCCTTTTCCCATATTTCCACAGGTTTGGGAATATTTGATCGGAGCATTACAGCTGTGAAAGCGCGTATAGACTAATCCTATTCGAAACCGGAAACTTGCCTAAAACTAAGTCGACAGATGTCTTTCACTTGAGCTTCAGACATTTCGACTAACATCTTTCTGTGTCCTAAAAAATACAGTCAATCTAAACGTAACAACAATTAGTAAAGTAAGTGCTGAAATAAAAAGTTTGTGAAATGGAGATGGAGGTAGTTCACCTACCAAACCTTGATATTTTTATATTTTAATATCTACTTGGGTGGTGTGAGCATTTTCAGATATGGAAAATCGAGAATTGAATCAGAACCAAATCAAAATCAAAATTGAAAAAATGAATATCGTGATTAATGTTTTGGTTTTGATTCTTAAATTAAAGAACCATTTAATTCTAATTATATTACAATTTTTGAAATCTAGAATCATTGGTTAATCGACAAAAACCAGAAGCAGTTCTCTAAAGTTTGATTCGCGTGTTAATAACTTTATATAGTTATTTATCTTTTATTTGCAAATTTTATAGTGCGAGAGAGTTGTAATAATTAAGTCTTGTCAAATGAATTTCCTTAGTACTTTTCATAATTAGAAATTTAAAGTTTTTATTTATAAATTGGGACCAAAATAATCTAATCCGGCCCATAAACATGATAAATGGACTAATTAAAAATTGAGAATTAATCGGCTTCAATAGAGATGAATTGGGGAACCGAGAGATTAGAACCAAACTAGCCACTTACATGATAGTTCCGGTTCTGATTCTCAAAAATTGAAAACCAACAAGTTCAATTCGGTCCTGTTCCTAGCTGGTTTGGGCCGGTTTCAGAACCGTTCCCACCCTATTGTCTACCCCTAAGAATAAAATAAAAATGATAACATTTTCTTTTTGTATTCAAACACCGATTTCTTCTAGAAGCATTTTCATGACCCCACTTATATACTTAATTAGTGCATTATTAAGGAGATAAACTATACATGATTATGGTAAGAAATAATATGCCATGCATGACGAGGTCCACGAAGATGAGGCGATGAGTCATTCCCATATATAAAATTAGATAAATATGAATGGTAAGAAGGTGTTTTTATCCGCCAACACGTTCCAACCTGCCCGACACGAGACTCAATTATGTGCGATCTAGACGAGTAACGAGTTTAAAAAAATACAACCCACTAATATTTGGGATGGGTGGCAGGATGGTGATGTATAACTCGGTCCAACACAGCTCAACTCAGTCCTCATTCAAATACATAGAGTCAGACAACTGATGTTAAAGGATCAAACCTTGTTTACTTGTTTGGAGTTGACGATCAATAATCAAATGACACATTTAACATATTTTGAATGGTAATTAACCTCTGTTTTTGGTACGATGTTAATTAAGTTTACTTTATTTCTATTTGATATTTTGGGTTGTTTGATGTTTAGGCTAAGACACTAAATTGATAAAAATAAATTGCTTGATTTTTAATTGATTTTGGGTTTTAAAAAAATCCATAAAATAAATGATTATGGATTCTAGCCGGGTTGGGTAAAACCCCCAACCCGGTAAAACCTACTCTAACCAGGTTGGATACAGGGCTCTCATATCTCTAACTCGCTCATTTTTTGTTGAGTCCAATAAGTTGTGTAACCTACCTCAACTCGGCCCATACAAGTGATTAGCACATTAAATAGTTATTACTTATTAAATCTGAATAACTATCTAAACTATTGTGTGGATCGATATTATTAAATTTTTCCTAAAAGATACATAAAGAATAGAGGTGATGAATTTTTTTTGGAAAATGACAATATTGTACCCAGATATTATAAACAGACAAATAAACTCAACTATAAACATATATTGGAAGATACCCAAATTATCGAAACTAATCACGAAGCTTAATTTCGTTTATACATATAACACTTAATTAATACTATTTTGACATTTACCCACTTACTCTCTCCTAAAGTTCATTCTTTTCGTTGGAGATGTCTTTAAGGGGATTGTATCTCATGAGAGGGTGTTTTGCTATGGTGTCCCAGTCTATTTCACACATCCTCTGGATGTTTGGTTTATAAAGCTATTTTTTCCGTAAGATAGTCAAATTCAAATCAATATAAATTGAACTAAGTGGTAAAAAGTTTATTTTACATACGTCATATTTCAAGTTTAAATCTTGATATTATTAACGGTATTAGTAAGAAATCATACTGATTTTCTACATTTTCCACGCCATTAATTTTTTTTTTATAGATAACTGGTCAACAATTCTTGTAAATACAAATTATTGTATTTCCTTTTATTTACTAGCCAAAACTGTATTAATATGGAACAACATTGAACGATAAAAGCATCAAAGAATATTCACAATGTTCAAACTTTTCATAGTATCAGAGTAGGTTACTTGGGGCTACACACGAATCTGTTAGAATGATGGCTCAACAAGCCTCAATAGGTGGAGATAGAACCACCCAAAGTTGCTCCTAGAATATAGGGAGTCACGGGTTCCACTCCAGCACCGGTGCCAATGAATGAAACAGTGTCGGTTTCAGCTGAAAGGCGACACATCGTCGATTGATGAACCGACGACGGCGGACTAAACAAGCGACAAACCATCTCAATGTTTGAGGGAGCTGAACGACAGAGCAATTGCGTCTGAGAAAGGCTTATGCACGCTCCACGCTAATCTTACTTGTATGCAACTTTTCATGTTCTCCGTCACATTAAGTATAGAACTGGACATAGAATCTTCCTCCTCTCTCAGAGTTCACCATCCTTACGAGTATATTGTGATGCTGAATGTGCATGATGCCCAGACACGTGCAAGTCCATCACAGATTACAAGATTTTCTTTAGATCTTCACCAATCTATTGACAATCAAATAAACAAACTATTGTCTCATGTTTCTCGGGTGAAGCTGAATAGAGACTAAGAGAGTCATGACAACCACTAGTCCAAAGATTGTCTAGTTGTCTCAATTGCTTCGTGACTTGAATGTTTTGCAGTTAAAGTCAAACCTATTATTTTGCGACAATTACACAACCATCCATATTGTCTCGAATCCCGTTTTTCACGAGCAAACGAAATACATTGAGATTATTGCCACTCTATCTGTCAACAACTCCAAGAAGGAGTACTCTATCCTAAGCCATTACCCATCAAACACAATTAAGTAATCAACGTACATATTCACTAAAGAATTTAAGAAACTTGGTCATGATCGTTTTCATGAACTTCTTGATAAATTGGACATTACTAACGTACACAATCAACTTGAGGGAGATTATTGTCGTATTTAGAAGAAGCCATATTGATTTTTACCTTTTTCACACCATTAATTTATTTACATATATAGCTGGTCCACAATTCTATCAAAACCATATAGAGCTTTTGTAGCAAGAAATGCATTATACATATCACTAGAAGAAACTCTATCCTAGTTTCTTTGGTTACTGATATTCCAATGGTTTCTACTCCCACACTTCTCTACTGTAACCGTATGCTTACACTTATGTTTGTTAGTTTTGATTATAACAATCAAAAAATATTCACAGTATTCAAACTTTTCCAATACAAACAATTAAATTATTATTAAAGTAAAATTTCCTGAACTATTGTTGATAAAATAATAATTGATTCCAAAAAATAAAACTATTTTCTGACTCGAACTCAACCTCTAACAATACATTGGTACATAAATGGCGAGAGACAAGCCGGCCACACATAGCCTACCTAAATACTAGTAATCGAAAGTGACATGCACTGACATTCATATCATATCATATGATGCTCTCATCTACTATGGCATCAGTAATTAGGTGTTAGGTGAATTTTGAAAGTGACCTAATTTGTATATCATTTACTATAGCTATTACTAGTAGTTGTTACTACTTAATTTGGTGGTACCCTTTTGTTTATCTGTGCATTGGCTCCACTCTTAAAATTGTCAAGTGTATGCGTACGTGTTGTGTTGATTCGCTATACCATTTTTTACGGATTCTAAATTCAAGTTTAAATATTTGATTAACTGATCGAACAAATTTGGGACTCATTACAATATTGGTGTTATGTTGACGATTAGTTGCCTCAGATTCACACCATTTGTGTTTCACTAATTTAACAACAATAGTTAAAAAAATTAATCTTATTGCTTGACCTGCAATTACCATGTAGATTTTGTATACAACGGACACACTCGCCTCCAAACCTATATAGATAGTTTAAACGTCTAAATCATGTAGAACCGTTGGGTCTGAAACACGCGTTATCTCAGAGTGCGACACGTGGCAGGGTTCAACATGTTATACAACATTGCACTACATGTTCTACATGACTTCAATTTTGCACAGGTCCAACATGTTACACAACATTGCACTGTATGTTATACAATTTTGACATTTTTTATTGGTCTGTAGCTGATATCTCCTCTTTACTGCATAGTAATTTTTATCAATCTACAAAATGTGCGATGCAAGAATATAAAAAAAGGTTGAGATAAGGTGGGAAAATGCAAAAAAGTAGAAAGACAAGGAAAAGTTAAAAAAGAAGGTACCAACCATCTAACCTACCTACCTACCGAATCCAGCACTCAAATTTTAATTACATTTGCAAATTGCAACTACTCTGACTTTTCTCTTATTAATTCCTCACCAACAACTTCACCTCATCTTTACTCCCTCTCCATCCATAGGTCAATATATATATACATATGTATTATCTGCAACTCCAATTCACATCTGCAAAACAAAGATACACATCAGAGCTCAAAAGGGTCTCACACAAACAACAAGGCTCAAAATGGGAAGGTCTCCGTGTTGTGAGAAGGAGCACACAAACAAAGGAGCATGGAGCAAGGAAGAAGACGATCGCCTTATCGACTACATCAAGCTTCATGGAGAAGGCTGCTGGAGATCTCTCCCCCGGGCCGCCGGTACTCATATACTTTCTTCTTATCAATCTATTTGCAATTGTAATTGCAGGTGACATGATACTCATGTATTTTCATGTGATGGGTTGATGCAGGTTTGATGAGATGTGGAAAGAGTTGTAGGCTGAGATGGATCAATTACCTGAGACCAGATCTCAAGAGAGGCAACTTCACTGATGGGGAAGATGATCTCATCATTAATCTCCACTCCTTACTTGGCAACAAGTATGTCTCTTGTCTCTTATTTTCAACTGTGTAAAGTCCAACCCACCTGAAAACTCGAATCAACAACCCACCTGAAAACTCGAATCAACAGAGAAGTGTATTTTGAGATGGACCAACCTTGAATACCATGCTAAACCCTAACCCACCTAAAATTTCAAGCATATGAGAATTTGCATGCAGCTTTTGGCATAGAACAAAAATATATGACTTGATACCATGTTAAACTCTGTATCACCTGAAAATTTGAGATTTTGGGCGAATTGTGTTGATATAGAAACTGATATATTCTTGTTGAATCCATGAAAATAGGTGGTCTCTGATAGCTGCAAGATTACCTGGAAGAACAGACAATGAGATCAAGAACTATTGGAACACCCACATCAGAAGAAAACTCTACACTCATGGTATTGATCCTCAAACTCATCGACCCCTCAACAACAACAACAATAACAACAAAGGTCAAGTTTTGGTAAAAGAAACCCAAAAGAGAAGTACTCGCGATGTTCAGTTCGGTCATCAAGTTTCAGACAAGGCAGATCAGGTTGTGCAGTTTCAACAACATCATCGCCGTGCTAGTTACAATTTTGCAAGTATAAGTAGTAATAATGTAAATGGAGAAGAAGATTCAAACAGTAGCAGTGGAATGACTACAGAAGAAGCACTACTACTTGCACCTGAACGTGAACCTGAACCTCCACAACTCAACCTTGACCTCTCCATTGGCCTTGGACAACAAGGCTGTAATGTTTCATTTTCATACAATAGCAGTAGACAAGTGGTAGCACCAGCATCAGGAGTACCTGAAACATGTTTGAGTTGTAATCTAGGACTAGGACTAGGAATAGGGCTTGATCATAACAGTCAAGCACAATCTTGTAAGTGCAAGAGCAAAACACCTGCTGCTCACAGTCTTTACTATACATTTAATAATAAATGGACACCATTGGAGTAAAGTAATTGAATTAGCAACTCTTCTCTTTTTTGTATCAGTAAGAAAAGCAAGTTTGGAGATTGAAACCAATACTAATATGCTTCTCTCTCTTTTGTATCAGTACTAATATATCATTAGTGCTCTTAACTGAGTGTTTAAACCTTATATTGAGCTAATGAGTACTACTTTTTAAGTGGTAATCAAATTTTGATTAGAATCTAACACACATTAAATAGAGACTTCAGGATGTATATCAAGTGGTGATTGAGTTCAGATTATTTTGTTGTAGCACTCTAACATCTACATCACCAGCTAAATCCTACTAATCTCTAAGTGCAATTTGGATATGATTGTGGTAACCAAGAATCAAGATCTAGATTAGGTACAATAGTTGGTTGTTTCTTCTTTAGTTTCTCAAAATATTCTTGATCCACTAGATTTGTTGCCTGGTGTGATGGTGGATGCTGCTGACAAGGATGATGAGAGAGGCTAGTTGCTGAAAAACATATTCTAAGGTGTTTGAACATGGGTTGAGCTAGCAAGTATTAATTAGTAGGAGACTCAATTAATTGGGTTGGTAGGTAGATGGTTGGCTGAGCTGGGTGCTTTGTATCCTTCTACTTCTAGAAGGTCTGTGATGTGAATTGATGGGGTCTGGTGTGGTGTGTTGTGGAAGAAAAGAAATAAAGATGATCCCATGTCATTCACACACCTAACTTTAATTCTTTCCTTATCTCTCTTGTTCATCATATACAGATATTATTTTTCTTATCATATTATATGTATAGTATATTTTCCACATTTTATCTATGTTTTTGTATAGGCAATTATTAAAATCCAATCTGCTTAAAATTTCAAAACCATAAGCCATTGTGTTAAAGCAGTTGATAACCCGAGATTCAACGTTCTTTTGATGTGAGACGCTGCAACCGTAATTAGTTTAATTAATTAGTGATTTGAATAAATGATATTTAAATGGGTTGGTTAAGTTTTAAAGGAGGGGGCACCTCAGAGTCAAACACAAGTAGACAGTTCTGTGTCATTATCATCATCATCAACAACTAATCTCTATCCTACAATAATAGCAATATCAATATTAGTTGTTTTTTCTGACTTGAAAAGCAAAAGGTATTATCATATTATGTATCACCATCACTTACGTGTTTTCACCATGCTCTCCATAACTTTCCTCTTTAGACGGTTTCACACTTCAAAGCAAGCAAATAAGGAGTTTTTGGTCTCACAACTTGATTTCTGTGCTCTACTTCCTAAACTTAGCTCTGGTTCTCAAATATACATGACTTCCAAGTTCCAACAGTCAGAAACACTTTATCTGATTCTGAAGACACTACACGTATAAAACATATGCAGATTCTGAAGATCTTAACATAAATTGTGGCGGTAAATTCTATCATTTCTTGCGATGCCACCATTTAAGTTTATAGAACTACTTATATGTATTAGAGAGCATAGAGAAGGAGTGTTAGTTTCACCAATGGAAATCCTATTTTGCTCATATCTTTCTCTTCATCAAGTTCAACTTTCAAAATGAAGTAGAAATGAATAATTACAAGCAACTTTTAGTTGAGAAGTTACAGTATTGAGGTGCATTATATCAGTTCTGGAAGGGATTGTTCCTCTACACTCATGGTGTTGTGTATATGAGCATCCAACAAATTCAGAGCCTGAAAATTGTAAATGAGTAATTACGGCAGAAACCTGAGGCCTGAAGATACACGGTAAATTTCTGAAAAATTAGAAGTGAAAAGGTCATCTACTCCATCAAGTTCCTCGTCTATAGATGGAAGAGCCCTCTCAAGGATATATGACCTTTATTAGTTTAGTCTAGTGTCCATACAAATACACAATATAGTTTCGCATGCAACTATTACAGGACGATTCTATCATTTTGTTAGGAATCTAGAAATGGCCACAGAATATAGTTTCATAGTATCTCACTTTCTAGAGCATTGCTATGAGACATGAAACATAACATTAGTATATGCCGATGCGGTATAAATGCAAAAAAAAAACTCCGACCTTGTATCGAGATTGAAACAATTTCATACTGACCTTTACTAGCAGATAACATCTTTTGGGAAAACAGCCTCATCAACAAGTATCCTTTGTGAACTGATCAGACACCATAACACTACTCTAATCAAGAAAGAAAGAAGTGATGAGATACGTCAAAAACTGAAGTAATGCAATTGATAAAGAAGAGATAATCAGACATCAGTTGGCTTACCATTACATTCTTGAAGCTGCAGAACTGCATTTGATGAATCAAAAAACTGTTACTTCATTGCTAAAATGAAGAAGAAATTAAAAATATGATATCAATGAATACCACTAACCAGCACCATTCAGTCCAAGAAAAGCAGAAAAAAATTCTCATCAAACCAAGATTTTCACTTGCACAGAAAGAGGGATAAAAGAGTTTGTGTTAGGAATTCAAAATGGAAATACCAAGCATGGCTGATACAGATGAGTGCTGCTGCATAATTCATTGCAAAACAGAAAAATTAATTGTAAGGCAGTGTAAACACCCAGTTAGGAAGGACAGGTGTGTAATGTACTGTCATAAACAAGAACTACCATTAGTACAATACATTTACATTGATTCATTTCAACAACAAAAAGGCTTGCAAAAATGCAGTTGCAGGCTTTCAGTAAATCCCAATGAAATCAAATCTCATCCAGCAACATCCTCTAATCTCAAAGTCACGGCTACTTCCTCAATCATCTTACCCCTATCTTTCAAGCCATCCGCCACCTTGTTCAGTCTTTTCAACCAAATGTCGTGATCAACAGGATATGGAGTTGCACAAAGGCTATCCACATAATCAGCAAATGCCTTCAGCAGAGCAGAAACTTCACCGAGCTGCTGCTGAATCACCCGCTTTGCCCAGCAATTCATCAATCAGAAAGGGAGACTGAAACGAATCTTCTCCATTTGCTGGAAGATTCTCCAGCACCCAACCCTCAAGGTTTTGAGTAAATACTTCAAGATTGACAACCTTTTTTCCATAGTCCTTTAGCCCCTTTAACTTTCTTCTAGAGGTAGAGATAGACTTGCTTGAAGCTGAAACTCCAGTCAGACTATGATTGGAGATAACTGCAGCACACATGAACTCACACGTTACTCATCATTAGACGGGACGAGTCACAACTCACAAGAAGAAGAAAATAAAAGAGATGAGTTTTTGACAACTATGGTAACAGAGAAGGTATAATATATGTGGATCAAAAAGAAAAGGAAATTTCAGGTGTAGAAACACGTGGGACATGCAAGAACTCGTGAGTAAATTTAACATGACGCTGTCATTTTGCGTTTTAACAAATGCATCATTATGGTCCATTTAATCCTTCCGGTTAATAAGACATGCTCGTCCATATTAATCATGTTATGACGAGGCTTAGTGACCCCCCATAAGTAAGTTTTCTTCCCATTTCTTCTTCATATGGTTTTGTAAGTCATAAAGACGATCAATTAATCCCTTCCAAATTTTATGCAGATTTGTAAAGTCAATCCTTTTACTCACATTCTTCCATTTAAAGATTTATTCTATGAATCTATATTGAAATCTAAATTCAAATTTATCAAAAAATCAGGAGAATGAGAGTGCGCATGTTAGAGATGAATCACACACACATCATTATGCAGTATGAAAATGATTAGTTGCCATGGCATTACAAGAACAGAATGATAAGGTATCATCAAAACAAACCAGAATGGGCTTTCCGGAAACTTCCATCCAAACTTTTCCCAGGAGACGAGCCGAACTCATTTTGTGAAAGATAAGTAACATATAATTAGTGAGATCATCATTAAACCCATTGTTCACACTTTTAATCACAATAAAAACAAGTGTCATGAGTAATACATGAACGTACCACCCCTCCCTCTTTTTGTTTTCAATAGAAAAGATAGATTTTGGTATGTTTATGCATATCTTGATATCCTACTATTTGTTGCTTTTGTCTTAAGTTATCCTCTTTTTAATCATAACTCATCATATAAAGTAGAGTTGTGCAAAATAAATCGGAAACCGACCGGAACCGGGCAGAACCGGACCGGGAGAAACCGAAATCGGTCAAAACCGGACAAATTTCGGTTACAATTTTAAAAAATCGGGAGTGAACTGGTTGGGCAGCGGTTTTATATATGATTAACCGCGGTTAACCGGTGAAAACCGGTAATATATGTGTTGTACACGTGTCTTAATTACAGCCGTTGATGAAAGATCATCAACGGCTCTCGTCTCTCCACGCGGCTGCTCTCCCACCATACACCTGTGTGTGACTCAGCCCTAATGTCTCACTCACTCACGCCCTCACTTCTGCAGCCCTACTCATTTCACTCGTGCCTCTCTCTCACTTACAAAAAAACCCTCGCCTCTCTCTCTCAATCAGATCTGCTTCTCTCTCTATCTCTCTGCTCTCGCTCGCCGCCCTCTCTCTCTC